>MU790043.1:37148-64092 GCA_026770625.1 Nicotiana glauca
GGGGCATTGGTCAACCCGAATGACATGACTAAAAACTCATAGTGCCCATACCGAGTGCGGAATGCTGTCTTAGGGACATCAGACGCCATAATCCTCAGCTGATGGTAGCCAGATCTCAAGTCTATCTTTGAAAACACCCTTGCTCCCTGAAGCTGGTCAAACAAATCATCAATCCTCGGCAGTGGGTACTTGTTCTTTATCGTCACTTTGTTCAATTTACCGGTAATCAATACACATCCGCATCGAACCATCTTTCTTCTTCACAAATAACACCGGCGCACCCCAAAGAGAAACACTAGGCATGATAAAACCCTTCTCTAGTAAATCTTGCAACTGGTCATTTAACTCTTTCAACTCTGGCGGGGCTATACGATATGGCGGAATAGAAATAGGCTACGTGCCTGGAGCCAGATCCATACAAAAATCAATATCCCTATCAGGCGGCATACCTAGTAGGTCTGAAGGGAAAACCTCGGGGAACTCTCGAACAATAGGAACAGAGTCAATAGAAGGATCCTCTGCGCTGGAGTCACGAACATACGCCAGATAAGCTAAACACCCCTTCTCACCATGCATCGAGCCTTAACATATGAAATAACACTGCAGGTGTCATGACCTGGGGTCCCTCTCCACTCTAGTCGGGGCAATTCTGGCAAAGCCAAGGTCACGGTCTTGGTATGACAGTCTAATGTAGCATGATACGGGGACAACCAATCCATCCCTAATATGACGTCGTAATCCACCATATCTAAAAGCAATAAATCAACAAGGGTCTAAAGACCCTCAAACACAACCACACAGGAATGATGCACCCGGTCGACTACTATGGAGTTACCCACCGGTGTAGATACATAAATAGGAATGTCCAAAGCATAACTAGACATAGCCAGGCAGGGTACAAAATAAGACTACACATATGAATATGTAGACCCATGGTCAAATAACACTGACGCATCTCTACCACAAACCAGAATAGTACCTGTAACAACAGCATATGACGACTCAGCCTCTGGTCTGGCTGGCAAGGCATAAAATCGGGGCTCAGCCCCACCTCCATGAACCATGTCTTTGGGAAGATCGGCTACCGGCTGACCCCTACCTCTGGCGGTCCGACCTCCACCTCTACAATTTTGACCTCCACCTCTATGATCCCTACCCCCGCCCCTGGCTGGCTGGGCAGGCTGTGGGTCACCTAGTGCCTAAATTATGGGGCGAGGACCCTGCTGCTGCGACTGTATACCCCTCAGTCTCGGGCAAGCTCTCCTGATATGACCATACTTACCACACTCATAGCATTCCTCCGTATGATGAGACTGGCCCTGACGACCCGAATGACCTCCACGAAAGCTCTGAAGAGGCTATGCACTGATGGGAGCTGGCGGTGCACTGAGTGAATGCTGATCGGAATACTGTCCACGAAAACCACGATCACCTGGGACACCCTACGAAGCCTGAAGGGCTTACTGAAAGGGCCTGGAAGGCTGACCCCTATCATAAGAATCTCTGCCTCCAGATGAGGCACCACCAAATCGACCTGAGTGACGGGGTCTCTTGTCTGCCCTATGACCACCCCCCTGTGAAAGAATCATCTTGATCCTCCGGACCACATTGGCCACCTCCTAAAAAGTAATGTCACTACCCGCCTCTTTGGCCATCTGAAGACGAATAGGCTGGATCAAACCATCAATAAATCTCCTCTCCCTCTCCCTCTCAGTGGGGAGTATGACGAGGTCATGGTGAGCTAGATCGATAAATCGAGTCTCATATTGTGTGACCGTCATAGACCCCTGCTGGAGGCACTCAAACTGCCTCCGGTAAGCATCCCTCTGAGTAACGGGAAGAAACTTCTCTAGAAACAACTTCGAAAACTGATCCCAAGTCAAAGACGGTGACCCTGCTGGTCTGGCTAAGCAGTAATCCCTCCACCAAGTCTTGGCAGATCCAGATAGACAAAAAGCCGCAAAATCAACTCCATTGGACTCCACAATGCCCATGTTCCGAAGATCCTCATGGCAGATATATAAGAAATCCTGGGGGTCCTCAGAAGAAGATCCGCTGGATGTGGCAGTGAAGATCTTGGTGTACCTGTCCAGCCTCCACAAGGCATCTGCGGTCATAACCGCTCCATCACCGGCCTGTGCAACTGCCCCTGGCTGAACTACTGCAGCTGTCTGAACTAGTGGAATCTGAGTCTGGGGAGCTACCTACTCTGGAGTTCGTGCAACAAGAGTCTGGGCTCCTCCTCCAGCCTGGGAAGTGGCTGGTGCTGCAGGAAGCAATCCTGCTCGGGTGACACTCTCCATGAGGCCAACCAACCGAACCAAGGCGTCCTGAAGAATTGGGGTAGCAATAAACCCCTCTAGGACCTGAGCTGGGACCACCGGAACTGTCTGGGTTGGGGCCGGAAACTCCTTGTCAAGGCCAACCTAAGGGTCCGCCACTGGTGTTTCTATTGGTGGCTGGGCCCTACCCCTACCTCGGCCCTTAGCATGGCCACGTCCTCTGCCCCTATCGGGAGCTGCCTGGGGCTCGGACTGCTGATCGGTGGATGAGGAAGCGTGTGTTCTCGCCATCTGCGAAAGAACAGAGTAGAAATTCAATCAGCATTGAGAAACCAAATCGAACGACATGAAAGAACAAATGAGAGATTTTTCCTAAATCAGTAGCCCCTAGGGAGCAAGTACAGATGTCTCTGTACCGACCCCTCAGACTCTACTAAGTTTTTTCGTGAGTTGTGAGACCTATGTAACCTAGTGCTCTGATACCAACTTGTCACGACCCGAATTTCCACCATCGGGATCGTGATGGTGCCTACTCGTGGTAGCTAGGCAAGCCTACTCAATTACCTTTCCATTACTAAAAAATTATTTCAACAGTTTATAGCATCAATATAGAACATGAAATTTAATATGAACAATAGCGGAAGTCTGATTTATAAATACGAATCAAAATGCGAAACAGTCAATACTAGCCTCTACCCAAGATTTGGTATCACATTACTCACGAACTACTAAGAATATACTAAATACAAAGGTTTGAAAGAAACATATCAGTTGTCTATCTCGAAAACAATGAGGCAACAGTCTAAAAGAGAACATAAAGAAGAGACGACGGGCCTGCGGACGCCTGCAAGGCTACCTCGACCTCGTAAAAATGTAATCCTGCTCCCGCACTAATGCTGCTGCTGCTCCTCAAAACCTGGACCTGTGCAAAAATGCACAGAAGTGTAGCATCAGCACAACCGACTCCATGTGCTGGTAAGTGTCTAGCCTAACCCCGGTGAAGTAGTGACGAGGCTAGACCGAACACCACATAAACCTGTGCAATCATAAATATACAACAAAAATGAAATGCCAAACAACTAACAATATGGGAGGGGGAAATATACTATGGGGAGATCACAATAGTAATAGTAATCCCGAGAAACAAACTAAAGCAGCTTAGATTCACAATAAACAAGGAATCCATACTCAATATAAACACATGGTTTCAATAACTGTTGCGGCGTGCAACCCGGTCCATAATTACCATTGTTGCGCCGTGCAACCCGATCCACAAATACCACTGTTGCGGCGTGCAACCCGACCCATATCATTTGTCATGTATCATTGTTGCGGCGCACAACCCGACCCTCATATATTATTATTGCGGCGTGCAACCCGATTCTTAATATCATTGTTGCGGCGCGCAACCCGATCCTCAATATCATTTAACAGTCTGACTCCCCCAAACAACAGTCACGATTAAGGGGCATAAAAATAAGCAAATATTTGACAAAATCCCGTCAAGGGAAAGAAACCAACAAGTTCAACCAAATGTCCCGTCAAGGAAAATAATCAACAACGCTTTCTCTTTCTTACTTTCCTTATCTTATAATTCACTCTACCATTCTGAGCCAACGCTCCAAAGAATCAAGCCATGTCATATAATTTTAATATTTGTATCACAATTCGAGCCATTGCTCCTAGAAATCAAATGATCATATCACCGTTAACATGTTATTCACAACATATAGAAATCCTCCAATGAACATAAAATTCACAACCAATTCATGATAATCACATTATAAGGACTCACGGTCATGCTAGACACCAATGTATAGATACTCGTCACCATGCCTATACATCATACTCGATCACATAGCAATTAGAAACAAGACTCAACTCCTATTCCCTCAAGCTAGGGTTAAACCAAACACTTACCTCAATGTCTTGAAATCCACTTAATCCTCAACTATCGCTTTACCTCGCGGTTCCATCTCCAATTCGCTCGAATCTAATCATAAATTGCTCAATTACTTTAATAAACACTATATGAATCAATTTGAATGCAAAAAAATGATTTTCCTAAGTTTTTGCCAAAAATTCCAAAAACGCCCCCGGACCCACTAGGTCAAAACCTGAGGTTCGAACCAAAATCCGATTACTCATTCCCCCACAAATTCAAATATGTAATTTGTTTTGAAATCGTACCTCAAATCGAGGTCCAACTCCCCAATTTATGGAAAACCTAGGTTCTACCCAAAAATCCCAATTTCACCCATAAAAATCCTTGATTTCAAGTGGAAAATATGTTTAATAATGTTAAAGATTGAAATAATCGAGTAAAAATCAACTTACAAGTGATTTGGGATGAAGTTTGCGCTTAAAAAATCGCCTATGGTGTTTGGATTTTGAAAGAATGGTGAATAGTGATGAAAATTCGACTAAGTATAAAATTTGCTGGGCTGCGGATATGGGAATTGCGAACAACACAGGCTTGGGATTTGCGATAGTTTAGTTTGCATTTGCGAACTTGGGCCATTTGGGGAAGGTTCGCATTTGCGAACATATGGTCGCTTTTGCGAATGAGGAGGTATCGCATTTGCGATTGAACTCTTCGCATTTGCGAAGGCTGGGACTAAAGGTGGGCATCGCAATTGCGATGGGTAGCTTCGCATTTGCAAAGTGGGCTGCCCTGGAGGGAGATCGCATTTGCGATGGGAAGCTCGCAATTGCGAGTTCGCTTTTGAGAGGGCTGGCTTCGCAATTGCGAAGCCTGCAGAACTGAAGGATACCAAGTTTTTTTCAAAATAGGAAAATGCAATCCGATGCCTATCCAAAACTCACCCGAGCCCTCGGGGCTCCAAACCAAACATGTACACAACCTCAAAAACATCCTACGGATTTACTCGCGCGATCAAATCGCCAAAATAACATTAAAATCATTGAATCAAGCCCCAAATTCATCACTTTTCATTATAACTTCATAAACTTCAAACTTTAGATATTTAGGTTCGAAACACGTCAAATGACGTCCGATTTCGACCAAACTTTACAGAAAGTGCTTAAACAATATATAAGACTTGTACCGAGCGTCGGAACTAAAATACGAGCCCGATACCACAGTATTTTGATAAATTTTCATTTCTATTTTCCTTAATAATTTTAGAAAAATAATTTCACAGAAAAATTCTTTCCTCGGGCTCTAGGCCTCGGAATTCGACTCCGGGCACATGCCCGAGTCCCATATTTTTCTACGGACCTTTCGGGACCGTCCAATCTCGGGTCCAGGTTCGTTTACCCAAAATTTTGACCAAAGTCAACTTTAATCATATTAATATCAAAATTCATCATTTTTCACACATAATTCATATTTAAGCCTTCCGGCTACTCGCCTGGACTGTGCATGCAAATCGAGGCAAGTAAAAATTAGGTTTTCAAGACCTTAGAAGCACAGAGTGGATGAGAAAATAGGTGATGACCCTTTGGGTCGTCACACAAACAAACGTATCCGAGGATGCATTGATATTGAGGCTTTTCCCATTCTCTCTTTGGGGTAAAGCGTTGGATTAGTTAGAAAGGCTCCCCAATCATTCTATCACCACATGGGATGAATTGGCGGACAAATTTAATACCAAGTTCTTTTCTCCAAGTCATATGGCGGCTCTTCGGGATGAAATTATAGCCTTCAAGCAAGAGCCAACGGAACCTTTGCACGAGATATGGGAAAGATATAGAATAATGGTGAAGGAGTGCCCTAATAATGACATGACCGAGGCAATGATACAACAAACTTTTTATTGGGGCATCACCACCACGAATCAGTGCATTGTGAACCAATTAGCCGGAGGGAACTTCATAAAACTTTCTTACCAAGAGGCATGTGATGTACTTGATGAAATGGCTGACACCTCTTCAGCATGGAAAAGCCGAGCAAATGTGCCCCAAGGTGACCCCAAGGTCATCCATTTGCACAAGGAATTGCACGATCATGGCCAAGCTATTGCCGAGCTTACAATAACTATGAATCAATTGGCGAAGGCGCAATTGCAACAAGTCCAAAACCCATTCCAAGTCAATGCAATGGAAGGTGTTTCTATGTTGAAAAGGAGGCAAATAGGGCAACAACAACCTCAAGGTAATTGTAAGCAATTTGACAACAACAATGATGGTGGTGGTTATTCAAATGAGTGCTATGATGAGCAAAGCGAAGAATGTCAATATGTTAATAACTACCAAGGGAATAGAGGAAATCAAGGGAATCAACAATGGCGTCCCCAAGGAAATTGGGGCAATCAACAAGGCGGAGGTAATTGGAACAATAACAACCAATATCTAGGTGGTGGCAATTGGAACAACAACAATCAAAATAACAATTGGGGTAACCAAGGTAACAATCAAGGCAATTGGAACGAGAATAATAATAATTGGGCAAGAAAAACAACAATCAAGGAAGGTGGAATAATAACGGAAATCAAGGCAACCGGGGGCAATGATTTCAAAGGCCCCCCATGTACCAACAACCGAACAATTCACCTCCTTTTCAATCTCAAGGGTCTAGTTCTTCGGGTAGTGATATGGGGAGAATAGAAATGATGTTTGAACAAAAGATGAAGAAAAACCGAGACTCCGATGCTCAATTGGATTCCCATAACACCTCTATTCGGAATTTGGAGGTGTAACTTGGCCAAATCTCTCAATCATTGAATACTCGACCTAAGGGTGCTCTACCAAGTGATACGGTAGTGAACCCGAAGGGAGGTAACAATCATGTGATGTCGGTTACAACAAAAAGCGGAAGAGGCAGTGATGTGCATGCCTCGAATGAAAATCAAGTTGTGAATGACGAAGTTGAGTTGCATGATGATAATGTGCCTTTGAATGTTGACGATGTGGTTGAACCAAATGTGACCAATGATGTGCGGATTGATATTGATGATGAGGCCGGTGTAGAGACTCAAGATGCCGTGAACCCGTCTTTGGAACACATTATTGATATACCCGAGCCAGTGGTGCCCAAGGCCAAGGCACCCTTGCCTAGGCCACCTCCACCTTAACCTCAACGGTTCGCAAAGCAAAAAGGTGACAATAAATTCAAAAAGTTCATCGAAATGATGAAGAGTCTTACCACCAATGTGCCGTTAGTGGAGGTATTTGAACAAATGCCAGGTTATGCAAAGTTTATGAAGGATTTGTTAACAAAGAAGAGGTCGATGGAGTGTGAAACAATTAAAATGATGTATCAAGTGAGTTCTATAGTGCATTCTATGGCCCCAAAAATTGAAGACCCCGAAGCTTTTACTATCCCTTGCACTATCGGTAGTGCGGATTTTACCAAAGCCCTTTGTGACTTGGGGGCTAGTATTAATTTGATTCCTTATTCGATTTTCAAGACTTTGGGAATCGAACAACCTAGGCCAACTTCAATGAGACTTCAAATGGCAGATCAATCGATGAAGTGACCCTTGGGCATAATTGATGATGTTCTTGTATGTGTTGATAAATTCATATTGCCGGCCAATTTTGTTATATTAGATTATGGGGTGGACTTTGAAGTGCCGATTATTCATGGGAGACCTTTCCTATCTACGTGGAAGGCCTTGGTTGATGTTGAAGTGGGTGAGTTGACATTCCGAGTGGGAGATGAGAAGGTGGTAAACCATGTTTGCAAATCAATGAAACAACCCAATAGCACGGAGGTGTGTTCATTTGTGGACATTGTCACGGCTGTGATAGTGGATGACACAAGTTCCATGATAAATGTTGAAGATCCTCTGGAGGCCGTGATTCTTAACATGGATGTCGATGATGATGCTAGTAGAGTAGAGTGCGTGAATGCATTGCATGGTATGGGTTCATATTCATATGAGCCTAGGAAGTTATCTTTGGATCTTAAATACCGCAAAATTCCAACAACTAAGTCATCCATTGAGGAGCCACCGGTGTTGGAGTTGAATCCACTTTCTCCACACCTCAGGTATGAATTTTTGGGCTCTAATTCAACTCTTCCAATTATTCTTTCTTCTTGCCTTACTAACTTGCAGGTTGAGGCCACTTTGGAGGTGCTTCAAAAGCGAAAAAGGGCAATAGGATGGACTCTAGCGGACATTCGTGGGATAAGCCCCACATTTTGCATGCATAAAATCATCTTGGAGGAGGATGCAAGGCCTACACTTAAACATCAAAGAAGACTAAATGAGGCGATGCAAGAAGTGGTAAAAAAAGAGGTTATCAAGTGGCTTGATGCCGGTGTGGTTTATCCAATCTCCGATAGCTCATGGACCTCTCAGGTCCAATGTGTGCCAAAGAAAGGAGGGATGACGGTAGTGACGAATGACAACAATGAGATTATTCCCACACGGACCATTACTGGGTAGAGTGTTTTCATGGACTACCGAAAACTCAACAAGGTGACCCGCAAGGATCATTTCCCCTTGCCATTCCTCGATCAAATGCTTGATTGCCTTGCAGGGCGAGTTTTTTATTGCTTTTTGGATGGGTAATCGGGATACAATCAAATATTAATTGCCCCGGAGGACCAAGAGAAGACCATTTTTATATGCCCTTATGGTACATTTGCTTTCTTCCGGATGCCATTCGGGTTGCAATGCTCCAGCGACCTTCCAACGTTGCATGATGGCTATTTTCACTGACATGGTGGAAGACATATTGGAGGTCTTTATGGATGACTTTAGTGTGGTTGGTGAATCCTTTGAAGAATTCTTGGTAAATTTGGATAGAGTCTTGGATCGATGTGAAGAAACTAACCTCGTTCTCAATTGGGAAAAATACCATTTTATGGCAGAAGAAGGTATAGTGTTGGGTCAAAAGATCTCGAAGCAAGGAATTGAAGTTGATAAGGCCAAGATTGAGGTCATTTCGAGGCTTCCTCCCCCTACTTCTGTCAAAGGGGTGAGGAGTTTTCTTGGGCATGCCTGGTTCTACCGGCGGTTTATCAAAGATTTCTCGAAGGTTGTGAATCCACTTTGCAAGTTTCTAGATAAATATGCCAAGTTTGTTTTTGATGAAAAATGCATGGAGGCCTTTGAAATTTTAAAGCACAAGTTGACCACAACTCCTATCATCACCGCACCTAATTGGAGTTTGCCCTTTGAACTAATGTGTGGTGCAAGTGACGTTGCGGTGGGGGCGGTGTTAGGTCAACGAATTAGTAAAATGTTCCATCCCGTGTACTATGCAAGCAAGACTATGAATGAAGCTCAACGGAATTACACGGTGACGAAGAAGGAATTGTTGGCAATTGTATTTTCCATTGAAAAATTTCGGCCTTATCTTATGGGGGCCAAGGTGATTTTGCTATGGACCATGCCACCCTTAGGTATTTGATGACCAAGAAGGATTCCAAGGCAAGATTGATGAGATGGGTGCTACTTCTTCAAAAATTTGACTTAGAAATAGTGGACCATAAGGGAAGTGAGAATCAAATTGTGGATCATTTGTCCTGGTTGGAGGGAGAAGGGAGGCCATGTGACAACCTTGAAATAAATGATACATTCCCCGACGAGCAACTTTTTTCCGTGTCAAGGTGTGACATTTCATGGTTCGCAGACATCACCAACTTCATTGTGACCGGAATTGTCCCCTGTGAGCTCTCTTCCAACCAAAAGAAGAAACTCAAGCGGGATAGTTTGGATTTTTATTGGGATGATACGTACTTGTTTAAAATTTGCACGGATGGTGTGATTAGAAGATGTGTCCCGGAAGGTGAAAAATTGAGCATATTGGAGGCTTGTCACTCCTCTCCCTATGGTGGCCATCATGGAGGGGTGAGGATGGCTTCAAAGGTCTTGAGTTGCAGTTTCTATTGGCCGACTTTGTTTAAGGATGCTAGTAATTTGGTAAAGAGATGTGATGCATGCCAAAGAGCAGGCGAAATTTCAAAAAGAAATGAGATGCCACTCAATACAATTCTCGAGGTAGATATTTTTTATGTTTGGGGCATTGATTTCATGGGTCCTTTCGAGAGCTCTTGTGGGAACACTTATATTCTCATGGCGGTGGACTATGTCTCAAAGTGGTTTGAAGTCGTGGCTTTACTAACAATAAAGCCCGGAGTGTTGTGGCATTCTTGAAAAAGAGTATCTTCACAAGGTTTAGCACCCCTCGTGCTATCATTAGTGATGGGGGGTCTCACTTTTGCAACAAGGCTTTCGACTCATTGCTTGCTAAGTATGGAGTAAATCACAAAGTGACCACCCCTATCATCCTCAAGATAGTGGTCAAGTGGAAGTCTCCAACCGAGAAATAAAGAGTATCTTGTCCAAGACGGTTAATGCTAATAGGACCGATTGGTCGAAAATGTTGGATGACGCTTTATGGGCGAACCGGACGGCTTACAAGAACCCAATTGGTATGTCCCCATACCGATTGGTGTTTGGGAAAGCTTGCCATCTTCCGGTGGAATTGGAGCACAAAGCTATGTGGGCCTTGAGAAAGTTGAACTTGGAATGGGATGTTGCGGCGAATCTCCGTGTTGAGCAACTTGATGATCTTGATGAGTTTAGATTTCATGCCTACTCCAGATCATCCTTGTATAAGGACAAGATGAAGTATCTTCATGACAAATATGCTCGGAGAAAGGAATTCCAAAGTTGGTGATATGGTTCTTCTTTTTAACTCCTGGTTACGTCTGTTTTCGGGAAAGCTCAAATCAAAGTGGAGTGGGCCATTTGAAGTTGTGTTCGTGACCCTATTTGGTGCCCTTGATCTAAGGAACAAGAATGGTGAAATATTCAGATTCAATGGACATCGTGTGAAGCATTATCTATTTCTTCAATTTATGTACCTAGCATGAGTAGCTAAACCCATTAGCTAGGGTTGTGGCTCAACCCTAGTGTGGGTAATTGATGGGTGTTGCCATCTAAGGTTAGATTGATATTGGGTGTTTGCTATTTGGGTTGATTTTATGTTTTAATTTCGAATTTGTGGTTGCAAACATAGATTCAAGCTTAATGGGTTTGATTATTCTTGAGAAAGAGAGTTTATGACCCAAAAATTAACCCAACAAGGAGTTGGGATGGACTCATGAGAAATGATAGTCTTAATTAACGGGTTAAATCTCGAGAGAGTAATCACCCTACTTGAACCCTAGTTGCTTGATCAAATTGGCCTACCCAATTGGTCTCAAGAGAGTCAATTGGGCAAAATCACTCTCTCAACTAAGAGGTGTGAGAGTGGGTACAGTTGTGCAGCAGTTATAGTATAAGCCCCAAATATATTAACCTACCCTTAATAACTTCTACCCGCCGATTAGCCACCTAGGTAGTGTCACGACCCTAGTGCCTTTCTCTATATTAAATACAACTTAGTAATATTCTCGTAGCATAATTTAGTTTTAATCATTAGCTTTATAATAGTAGTTATAAAAAATCAAAAACCAAAAATATTTGTAGTGACATTAGGAGTACAAACACATCTCTAGACTAGACAGAAAATCCAACTCTACTACTAGCTCCCTGAGGAAATTGATCCCGATCTCTGTCTGGGTAAAAGCTATTGCGACCCTCTCTTCCTACCTTGGTGTAGTGTTGAGTTGGCAGTGATCAGGCCACTGGGGCAACTGCAAGTGCAATCGTCAGTAATCAACAAACATATTTAAACTATCAAGGTCAGAACAATCATTGAACAAGAGAAAACAACAGTTGTCATTGATAGAGATATGTTGCCACCAAAAATCCACAAAACGAAAGAAAACATTCAACTATGAGCAAAAAAAAAAAGAAAAATCCCTAATCTGGGTCACTGGGGGTACTAGACAAGTTCAAGTGACAAAGTCTAGGAGTCCTAAGGCTTGGAGGAATTGAATGGTTGGGTTTGGAGAAGATTCAGAATGTTCTGAAGAAGTCCATCATTCTTCTCCTTTTCTTTGGCAAGCTCAATTCTATGACCATCCCTCTCAGTTTCAACTTCAAGCACATGAGCCTTGAGCCTAGCAATTTCAGCATCCTTAGATGCACATTCCTGAACCAAAGTCCTAACTTTGCTGTTGATGGGTGTCTTCAGAGATGAACCGGGTTCAACTGGGATGGCATGGACTGGATAGTCACGGGCAAGAAGAGTTTTGATGCAAAAGTATTCCTTGCTCGATGCCATTTCCCATTTCTTCAGAGGCACATTTAGCCTGTCCAGAACTGTGGTTAGTATGAAGCCATATGGAGTAGCATGAGCCTTGGATCCATTTATGACCCTTTCTAGCAATTTGAGAATGAGGGCAGGCTAGTTGTTTTTCTTTCCTCTCTCCAGGCACTCCATAAGAACCAGGTCCATGTAGTTAGCAGTGCGCCTTCTCTCCTATCTGGGCAATAAGCACTTGTTGACAAACTCAAACACAACATTGTGCTCAAGCCTCATCTCACTTTTCTGCACAACCCTGGCTTTATTTACTTCCTCTAAATCACAGAACCTTTTGGTGATTTTAAAGGCGGTAGGGAAGGAGTCCAGGCATGGCCACCTTTGCCTAGTATAGTCATCAAACCTTTCAGAGGGTATGTACAGAAGCTCTCCCAGTTTCACTGCATCAAACTTCACTTGAACTCCCTTCACCAGGCTACTAACAACTCCGTTCTTAACAGTAGTATTTGTCATAAATTCAATCAGCTCATTTTCGGCTAGCCTACCATCCATCTGAAGGACCATAGCCTTCCATCCCTGAGCAGCTCTAGAATCTACCAATCTCATCATCCCTGGTTCCACCAGGTCCTTCAACAATCTACCTTTTAAAATTTTCCTTCTGCCAAACATGCAAAACCTGTCCTGATCCTTCTCAGATTCATTCTCTTCGTCTTCTCCACTCCAGTCACCATCATCTGAAACTTTTGTTTGTTTATCTTTCACTGCAGATCTTGTTCTCTTGGCTAGTGTAGGTTTAGCAGACACATGTGTAGAAAAAGACTTCTTGGAGGAAGACTTAGTCTTTTTAGGCTTGGGTGTAGGAACCTCTTCTGTTGTACCCCTTTCTTGATGGACCAGTTCCATCTCCTCTTCCTCAACAAGTACCTCTGAGGATTCTACAATCTTTCCTCTTCCCTTATCCATTTTCTTTTTCTTACTTTCTTCTAAGGCTTTTTGTAGATCAATTTCACTCTGTTTTACCCTGCTTCTTGTGGTTATATCCATAGGCACTGAAGAGGCAGTAGGTGTTGGGGATGAAGCTTTTCTTTTCTTGGAAGGCTTGGGAACAGTTGGGGCTTTTGTTGTGGGAGCTCTGCATTTCTTTGGGTCATAGCTTGCCCTAACCTTTTTCAGTAGATCAGCCAAGGTTTCTTCAGTACATGAAACAGGTTCATCTCTTTGCTTGCTCAGATGAACCAACCCCTCAGCAGCTTCCCCAAAATCTCTTCCCCCTGACTTCATGCCACTCTCTTCTAATCTCTCTTGTTCAACCCCACATATAGCAAGAACTGCTCCCTTCCCATTTCCCCTCTCTTCACCACATGCACACCCTCTCTCTTTTTCTTTTTCAAAATTCTTTTTACCTCCACTCCTACGTATCTCAGTCACTTCAACATCCCCAATGGGACCAACCAGAACAATCCTAGTCTCTATGTTTTCAATCCTAGATGAACTTACCTTAGTAGGGGATTCTTGAGTCTTCTTAGAGTTAGAAGACCCATGTCCTTCACCCTCAGTCGCAGATTGAAATGATTCAGACTCAGAGCTGGAGTCGGAATTTTGAGATGGGCTTTCTTTAATTTGGCTTGCTTTCAACCTTTCATTTAAAGCCTTCCTCAGAGCCCCAGATGCTACAATTTTTCGAGCGATCATTTTTTGCCTTCGTAGCCTAGGTTTTGGAGATACACTGGGGGGAGTAGATGAGGATGAATTTGAGGGAGATGGTGGTGGAAGATTTCTAGGATTTTCTTATGGGTTAGACATGATGGTTGATTTCTTGAAAGAATTTGGGAATTTTGGAGAAGATGGCAACTAGAAGTGAAGGAGAGTTTTTGACGGTTTAGGAATTATGATGAAGACTGGAGAGATGGTGTGTATTTAAAGAGAATTTTTACATTTAATAAGTAATCACAGCTTTTTCAGGGGTCAAATAGAAGTCTAATCAAACTAAATTTCCAGAATTTTAATAATCAATTTGGCTTCCCTAGATATAAGGCCAAAATTAAGGGTTAGAGTTAGATGGACGGAACTGGTTCAATGCCTACGGATAGAATTTTCTAGGAATTTGACAAGTATTGGACTTCTACTCATGATTGTAACGTTAATATTTCTGACTGTGCAGAGTATAGAAAATATACATGAGCTTTCATATGAGCCTATACTGATGAACCAGGTTCTTCATTAGAACTCTCTCGAACATATCTCAAATGCCATAATAGAGAAAAATTTGTAAAAGATCAGTGAGTCATATAAGCACATGTCATAGGGGTATACTAATTAAAGTATGAAGTTGAGTAAGAATTAATCTAGATATTTACACAAGTTCAGAATTCCTAGCCAGAAAATATTTTTTTTTTCATTGTGCATTCTGAACTGGATCATTAGGTGATTTTAATCATCCCTAATTCCAACCTGTTCCTCTCAAAGTTTTCTCTACTCAATGCTTTAGTGAAAATGTCTGCAATTTGTTTATCAGTAGCACAAAATTTTATGGAGATCAATCCTTTTTCATAGTTATCTTTTAAGAAGTGGTGCCTAACATTTATGTGCTTAGTCCTCTTATGATGAACAAGGTTCTTTGTCATACTTATAGCACTAGTGTTATCATAGAATATAGGAATGCAACCAACTTTAATGCCAAAATCTACCAGATGCTATTTGATCCATAGCAATTGAGCACAACAAGAAGCATCATCAACATACTCAGCTTCAGCAGTAGATAAGGCCACTGAATTTTGCTTCTTAGTAGCCCATGACACAAGACATGAACCAAGTGTGCCATACCAGAGGTGCTCTTCCTATCCACTAGGAAACCTGCATAACCAGCATCAGCATATCCTACTAGATTGAAATTACTACCTTTGGGGTACCAAAGGCACGGATCAGTGGTGCCTTTCAAATATCTTAGTATCCTCTTGACAGTAGTTAAGTGAGACTCTTTTGGATTGGCCTGAAAATGAGCACAAAGCCCTACACTAAAAATAATGTCAGGTCTACTGACAGCAAGATACAAGAGGGAACCAATCATACCCCTATACGACTTTTGATCAACTGATGAACCAGATTCATCAATGTCTAATTTAGTGGAAGTTGCAATGGGTGTGTCTATTTCTTTTAATTCTTCCATTCTAAACTTTTTGATTATCTCTTTTTCATACTTCTATTGATAGATCATGGTTCCATTAGGACTTTGTTTGATCTGCAAGCCTAAGAAGAAGTTAAGCTCACCCATCATACTCATTTCAAACTCACTCCCCACTAATTTTTGATCTTCTAAATGTCAATACCATACAGGGGTGATTTGTGTGGTACCCAATTTTCACTCTAGAAGAGCCTGGTTCTTCTAGGTGTACTAACTCTACCATTTGCGGAATAATAAGTACATAAAATAAAGAACACATAGATTTTTACGTGGAAAACACCTAGCTTAAAAGGTGAAAAAACTACGACCTACTACTCAGTAGGATTTTCCCAAACTTCTACTTAAATCACTGAGCCAAAACACTATTTACAAAACTCTTTATAAACCTAAGGATTAACTCTAATCCCATTATAACACACAGCCTCAACTATTGCGACAACTTCAAGTTAGCATACAACTTGAACACTCTAAGTACCTAATACAATTGCTTCTATGAAAGCTGAAAGGTACAAGTTTAAGTCACCTACTACAATTGAACTAGAAATAAAGAAGGACACAATGGAATTGGTTGTTCTATCTCGTTCAAGTAGTTTCAGGAGTGCACACTCAAATCTCACATAAATTGCTTGCAAAATTACCTTGCTATTTTGCTCTCAATTTAGTTTAACTTCTGCATATGTGCAATACCTGTAAAAGAGAACAATCACTGTTATTTAATGAGTTAGTAATTAGAGTATGATTGAGACTCAATTGCTAATCTTCCTTCTAAGGTGAGTCCTTAAACAACACAAACTCCAACACTATCTTTTATTCAGATTGTGTTCTCTTCACATAAGGAGATTTTCTCTCCTTATCCAATATGCAACCTTTTTTATCGGATCGGGAGATATTGCTGCTTGATAAATTATACTTATCTCCTTCATGTGTATCTCACATGTGTATGTTGATCATCACTGTGCTTCACATGATGGACCTGGTCCATAACTGAGTTCATTTTTCATTCTTCAAAACTTCACCTATTTTTGGGCCAACAAATTCCACCTTTTTTATGATGATAAACTCTGTGCTTTTTACTGATCAAGAGACCTGTAAGAACTCATCTTAACCATCAACACTAGACTTAGAAAATTTACTTCCCATCAAGGAACAGGTTAATTAGGTTATAAATATCACTTATTCAGAATAATGTGAATCACAATATCTCTTCCCCCTTTTGGCATCATCAAAAAGTTGCATACACAATATCACCTTTTTTTTTGTTTTGTGCAATTTGAACTAGACCTATTAGGTGATCTTAATCATCCATAATTCCAACATGTTTCTCTCAAAGTTTTCTCTACTCAGTGCTTTAGTGAAGATGTCAGTAATTTGCTTATCAGTAGCACATAATTCTATGGAGATCAGTCCTTTCTCATTGTTATCCCTTAAGAAGTGGTGCCTAACATCTATGTGCTTTGTCATCTTATGATGAACAGGGCTCTTTGTCATACTTATAGCACTAGTGTTATCAAAGAATATAGGAATGCAACCTACTTCAATACCAAAATCTACCAGCTGCTGTTTGATCCATAGCAATTGAGCACAACAAGAAGCAGCAAGAACATATTCAGCTTCAGCAGTAGACAAGGTCACTAAATTTTGCTTTTTAGTAGCCTATGACACAAGACATGAACCAAGGAAGTGTGCCATACCTGAGGTGCTCTCCCTATCTACTAGAAAACCTGCATAATCAACATCAGCATATCCTACTAGATTGAAATTGCTACCTTTGGGATACCAAAGACACATATCAGTGGTGCTTTACAAATATCTTAGTATCCTCTTGACAACAGTCAAGTGAGACTTTTAGGATTAGCCTAAAAGCGAGCACAAAGCCCTACACTAAAAATAATGTCAGGTCTACTAGCAATAAGATACAAGAGTGAACCAATCATACCCCTATACAACTTTTGATCAACTGATGAACCAGGTTCATCAACATATAATTTAGTGGCAGTTGCAATGGGTATGTCTATTTCTTTAGATTCTTCCATTTTAAACTTTTTCATTAGCCCCTTTGCATACTTCTGCTGATGGATCATGGTTCCATTTGGACTTTGTTTGATCTGTAAGCCTAAGAAAAAGTTAAGTTCACCCATCATTCTCATTTCAAACTCACCCCCCATTAGTTTTGCAAAGTCCTTACTTAGCTTATAAGTGGTGGCCCCAAAGATTATGTCATAAACATATATTTGTACCAAAAGGAGATACTTACCTTTTTACCTTAAGATAAGGTACTGTCAATTTTACCTCTTTTGTAGCCATGTTCAAGCAAAAATTTGGACAGTCGTTCATACCATGCTCTTGGGGCCTGCTTGAGTCCTTAGAGAGCCTTGTCTAGCTTGTTCACATACTCAGAACATTCCTTTCTTTCAAACCCTGGAGGTTGTTTCACAAAATCTTCTTCTTTCATGTAGCCATTTAGGAAGGCACTTTTGACATCCATCTGATGAAGACTGAATTCCATATGTGCTGCAAAGGCTATGAGAAGTTTGATTGCCTCTAGTCTTGTAACAGGAGCAAAAGTCTCGTCATAATCTATGCCCTCCTCTTGGCTGTAACCTTGGACCACCAATCTTTCCTTGTTTCTTGTAATAGTTCCATCTTCATCAAGTTTGTTCCTAAAGACCTATTTTGTACCAATGAATGATCTATTTTTGGGCCTTGGAACTTGATGCCAAACTTGACTTCTCTCAAATTGATTGAGTTCATCTTGCATTGCATTGACCCAATATGTATCCTGCAAAGCCTCAACAACATTTTTAGGTTTAATAAAAGATAAAAAGGCATCAAAAGCACACAAATTCTTTAGTTGTGATCTAGTTTTGACTCCAGATGTTGGATCAGTGATAATGTTCTCAATAGGATGAAAACTTTAATACTTGTGAGGTTTCACAACCAACGGGTTCCTACTAGTTGCTTCTCCCATGTGTTGTTGCTCAGGAACAGGGTCATGAACAAGTTCTTTTAGAGGATTTATTTCAATTCCTCTTTTATAAGTTCCCCCTATCAAGTTGCCCTGGATGGACGAACTTGTTCCATAACCTATTCCTTATTTTGGTGCCACTTTGAATTATGCTGAGGCTTCAGTCAAATCCTTTACCAATCCAATGGCTTCATCTTCATGTTTCTGTCTCTCAGAGAGAATGTTAGTTTCATCAAATACTACATGTACACTTTCTTCTACACACAAAGTTCTTTTATTGAACACTTTATATGATTTTCTATGAGAAGAATATCCCAAGAATACTCCCTTATCACTTCTGGGATCAAATTTACCTAGGGAGTCCTTTCTATTGTTGTGCATAAAACACTTACATTCAAATGCTCTAAGATGGGATATATTAGGTTTTCACCTTTTAAGTAACTCATAGGGAGTCTTCTCTACAAGAGGTCTAGTCATGCATCTATTGTAACATGCAGTGTTTACAGCCTCTGCCCAAAAGCTATAGGGCAGCTTACTAGAAAGAAGCAAAGTCCTAGTCATGTCTTCAAGAGTCCTATTCTTTCTTTCAACTACTCCATTTTTTTGAGGAGTCCTAGGGGCAGAGAAATTATGATCTATACCATTTTCATCACAGTATTCAGCAAACTTAGAATTTTCAAATTCAGTTCCATGATCAGACCTAATGGACGCAAGTTGATTTCCTAATTATTTCTGAATTTTTCTAACAAAGGCAGTAAACATGTCAAATGCTTCATCTTTAGATGTTAGAAATTGAACCCACGTAAATCTAGAATAATCCTCAACAATTACCATTACATATTTCTTTCCACCTCTGCTCATGGTTCTCATTGGACCATAGATATCCATATGGACCATTTCCAACGACTTGGATGTGCTTACCATTTTCTTGCTTTTAAAGGATGATCTTACCTGCTTCGCCCTTGCACATGCCTCACAAACGTTGTCTTCCTTGAACTTGATGTTGGGTAACCCTATCACCAAGTCCTTGGAGACTAATTTGTTTAGCTGATTCAGACTGGCATGACCAAGTCTTTTGTGCCACAGGAGGAGATCATTATCCAGCACACTTAGGCAGGTTAGTTCATTTTCAGAAAGAGTTGACAAATCTACAATATAAATATTATTAACTCTTTTTCCCTGCAAAACAATCTTGTCAGTGATAAGGTTAATCACAAAGCATTTAGTAAAGGAGAATGCTACAAGGTTACCTTTGTCACACAGTTGTGACACACTGATCATGCTGTATTTCAAGCCATCTATCGAGTAGACATTCTCAATGAAGTGAGAGTCTGTCTTACCTACCTTTCCAACCCTAATATTCTCACCTTTCTTCCCATTTCCAAAGGAGACATTACCTCCCTTTAGGTCCTCAAGTGAAAGGAACTGGTTCTTGCTTCCCGTCATGTGTTTTGAGCAGCCAAACTAGTTTGGGTCCCTTTCTATAGGCAAAGGGATAAATCAGACTCCTTCTAGACCACCCAGGCAACCTGTTTTTTTCTTGAACAAAAGTTTTGCTCTTTTGACTTGCCTTTACTTTTGCATTACATTCATTTTTGTAATGGCCAGTCTTGCCATAATGTGAGCAGATTTTATTTTCAGGAAGAGTGAGGTACTTGCTTTTAGGATCCTACTTAGGTGTTTTTGTCCCATAGCCAAGTCCTCTTTTGTTGCTACTGTGATGTTCATGTAACCAAGAGAGTGCGTCCGAAGCCTTATTTCATTTGCAAGTTCTGTCTAGTTCATGTTTTACCTTCCCTAGATCTTCTTTTAGTACTCTTATCTGCTCATCCTTTCTGTACAGTTCCTCCTTCATTTTTCCTACGTTTTGTTCTAGGGTGAGATGTGTGTGATCATCTTTCTTCTTTCCTATTTCTAATTTTAGTTTTAAGTTCTCAGACCTAAGTTCTAGGATACTAGTGCCAAGTTCAAGAACCTGGTTCTTCAACTCAACATTTTTACTTTCACTCTTACTAGCCCTAGACTCAAAATTTTTGCACTTGGCTTTTAGGATCACACATTCCCTAGATATTTCTTCCTTCTCATTATTAATTATATCAGACTCATCAATGAAGTCTAGCAGTAGCTCAAACAACCTTTCTTTATATAGGAATTTAATCTTGTCCTTGAGATGAAGAATACTTACCTCTTGATCATCATCTGATTCTCCAATAGCCATAAGCACTTGTTCATCTCCAGCTTCATCTTCTGAGTCCTCATATGATGTTTCTTCCCAGGCAGCAACCATTGCCTTCGTTGAACCTTTGTTCCTTTTTGGTTGAATATGTTCCTTCGTTTAGCCCTTTCCTTTTTCCACTCAATTTCCCATTGAGGACAATTCTTGATTA
The DNA here is from genome assembly GCA_026770625.1 of Nicotiana glauca. Lineage (NCBI taxonomy): Eukaryota > Viridiplantae > Streptophyta > Magnoliopsida > Solanales > Solanaceae > Nicotiana > Nicotiana glauca. The sequence continues at coordinate 58,035 of MU790043.1, forward strand.
TGTGATTAGTCTTGCTACACTTGTAGCAACCCTGATTGGTCTGTTTCTCTAAAGCCCTTGGTTTGTTGAAGGTTGTACCTCTTGAAGATCCCTTTCCTCTCATCAGGTACTTTTTGAAATCTCTTGTGATCATAGCCATTTCATCATCTCCAGATCTGAACCTTCAGCAATTCTGAGAGCCAGACTCCTTTCCTTCTTGGGAGCATCCATTTTCATGCTTTGTCTTCTCAGTTCATAGGCAGTAAGTTTCCAATTAGTTCATCCATCTTGAGAGTAGAAATATTCTTTGATTCCTGGATGGTAGTAATTTATCTTTCCCAAGAGACTGGCAGAACCTTTGTTAAAATCTTCTCAACTTTGTCTTCTTCAAAGATAATTCTTCCAAGAGACTTAAGTTCATTTGTAAGTGTGGTGAACCTTGTATACATCTCTTGGATGGTTTCTCCTTCCTTCATGGTGAAATTATCATATTGAGAATACAGCAGTGTTCCTCTGGACCTCTTCACTTGAGGTGTTCCTTTATGAGCCACTTGCAAAGTGTCCCAGATTTCCTTAGCAGTGGTACAACTTTGAATTCTACTATACTCATCTGGACCTAGTCCACACACAAGCCATTTCTTGGCCTTGGCATTCTCCCACTTCTTTAGGTCTTCAGCGGTGCAGTCAGCTCCTGTCTTTGGCACATCCACTCCTTTAGCATTCTTCTTTGTAGTTGCTAGAGGACCATCAATGACTATGTCCCAGAGTTCATAGTCTTCTCTTATGATGTGATCTCTCATCCTATTCTTCCACCAAGAATAGCATTGTCCATTGAAAAGTGGAGGCCTAGTAGTAGATTGCCCTTCCCAGTTCCCAGGTGGTGCACTCATGTTGATCTTTTCCTAAGGTGTTAGCCTCTTCAAGGATAACCTGCTCTGATACCAATTGATGTTCTAAATGTCAATACCATACAAGAGGGGGGAGGTGATTTGTGTGGTACCCAATTTTCACTCTAGAAGAACCTGGTTCTTCTAGGTGCACTAACTATACCATTTGCGGAATAATAAGTACATAAAATAAAGAACACATAGATTTTTACATGAAAAACACCTGGCTTAAAAGGTGAATAAATTACGACCTACTACTCAGTAGGATTTTCTCAAACTTCTACTTAAATCACTGAGCCAAAACACCATTTACAAAACTCTTTGTAAACCTAAGGATTAACTCTAATCCCGTTGTAGCACATAGCGTCAACTATTGCGACAACTTCAAGGTAGCATATAACTTGAACACTCTAAGTACCTAATACAATTGCTTATATGAAAGCTGAAAGGTACAAGTTTAAGTCACCTACTACAATTGAACTAGAAATAAAGAAAGACACAATGGAATTGGTTGTTCTATCTCGTTCAAGTAGTTTCAGGAGTGCACACTCAAATCTCACATAAATTGCTTGTAAAATTGCCTTGCTCTTTTTGCTCTCAATTTAGTTTAACTTCTGCGTATGTGCAATACCTGTAAAAGAGAACAATCACTGTTATTTAATGAGTTAGTAATTAAAGTTTGATTGAGACTCAATTGCTGATCTTCCTTCTAAGTTGAGTCTTTGAACAACACAAACTCCAACACTATCTTTTATCTGGATTGTGTTCTCTTCACATGAGGAGATTTTCTCTCCTTATCCAATATGCAACCTTTTCGATCGGATCAGGAGATATTACTGTTTGATCAATGAGACTTATCTTCTTCACGTGCATCTCACATGTGCAGGTTGATCATTACTTTGCTTCACATGATGGAACTGGTCCATGACTGAGTTCATTTGTCATTCTTCAAAATGTCACCTGTTCTTGTGCCAACAGTTTTGAAAAGTCCTTACTTAGCTTATCAGTGGTGGCCCCAAAGATTATATCATAAACATATATTTGTATCACAAGGATATCATTACTTTTTTCCCTTAAGAATAAGGTACTATCAATTTTACATCTTTTGTAAGCAGAAATTTGGACAGTCATTCATACCATGCTCTTGGAGTCTGCTTGAGTCCATAGAGAGCCTTGTCTAACTTGTACACATGCTCAGGACATTCCTTGCTCTCAAACCATGGAGGGTGTTTCACAAACACTTCTTCTTTTAGGTATCCATTTAGGAAGGCACTTTGACATCCATCTTATGAAGAGTGAATTCCATGTGTGCTGCAAAGTCTATGAGGAGTCTGATTGCCTATAGTCTTGCAACTGGAGCAAAAGTCTCATCATAATCTATGCCCTCCTCTTGGATGTAGCCTTGGACCACCAGTCTTGCCTTGTTTCTTGTAATTGTTCCATCTTCATCAAGTTTGTTTCTAAAGACCCATTTTGTACCAATAACTGATCTATCCTTGGGTCTTGGAACTAGATGCCAAACTTGACTTCTTTCAAACTGATTGAGTTCATCTTGAATTGCATTGACCTAATCTGCATCCTGCAAAGCCTCAATAACATTTTTAGGTTCAATTAGAGATAAAAAAGTATCAAAAGCACACAGATTCTTTAGTTGTGATCTAGTTTTGACTCCAGATATGGGATCAGTGATAATATTCTCAATAGGATGAGAACTTTGATGCTTGTGAGGTTTTACAACCAACTGGTTCCTACTAGATGCTTCTCCCATGTTCTGTTGCTGAGGAACAAGGTCATGAACAGGTTCTTTTAGGGGAGTTATTTCAATTCCTCTTTGATTAGTTCCCCCTGTCAGGTTGCCCTGAATAGGATCACCTGTTCCTTCTTTTGGTGCCACTTTGACTTGTGCTGTCAAATCCTTTACCAATCCAATGGCTTCATCTTCATGTTCTTTTCTCTCAGAAAGTATTTTAGTTTCATCAAATACTACATGCACACATTCTTCTACACACAAAGTTCTTTTATTGAACACTTTATATGCTTTGCTATGTGAAGAATATCTCAAGAATACTCCCTCATCACTTCTGGAATCAAACTTACCTAGGGAGTCTTTTCCATTATAGTGCACAATGCACTTACAACCAAATTCCCTAAGATGGGATATATTTGGTTTTCTCCCTTTAAGTAACTCATAGGGTGTCTTCTCTACAAGAGGTCTAGTTATGCATCTATTGATAATGTTACATGCAGTGTTTACAGCCTCTGCCTAAAAGCTATGGGGCAGCTTACTAGAAAGAAGCATAGTCCTAGCCATGTCTTCAAGAGTCCTGTTCTTTCTTTCAACTGCTCTATTTTTGTTGAGGAGACCTAGGGGTAGATGAGTTATGATCTATACCATTTTCATCACAGAATGCAGCAAACTTAGCATTTTCAAATTCAGTTCCATAATCAGACCTAATGGACGCAAGTTGATTTCCTAATTGTTTCTGAGTTTTTCTAACAAAGGCAGTAAACATGTCAAATGCTTCATCTTTAGATGTTAGAAATAGTACCCAGGTAAATCTAGAATAATCATCAAAAAGTACCATTACATATTTCTTTCCACCTCTGCTCATGGTTCTCATTGGACCACAGATATCCATATGGACCAGTTCCAACGACTTTGTTGTGCTTACCATTTTCTTGTTTTTGAAGGATGATCTTACCTGCTTCCCCCTTGCACAAGCCTCACAAACTTTGTCTTCCTTGAAGTTGATGTTAGGTAACCCTATCACCAAGTCCTTGGAGACTAATTTGTTTAGCTGATTCAGACTGGCATGACCAAGTCTTTTGTGCCATAGGATGGAATCATTATCCAGCACATTTAGGCAGGTTAGTTCATTTTCTGAAGAGAGTAGACAAATATACAATGTAAATATTGTTAACTCTTTTTCCTTACAAAACAATCTTGTCAGTGGTAAGGTTAATCACAAAGTATTTTGTAGAGATAAATGCTACTAGGTTACCTCTGTCACACAGTTGTGACACACTGATCAGGCTGTATTTCAAGACATCTATCAAGTAGACATTCTCAATGGTGTGAGAGTCTGTATTACCTACCTTTCCTACCCCAATAATATCACCTTTCTTCCCATATCCAAAGGAGACATTACCTCAATTTAGGTCTTCAAGAGAAAGGAACCGGTTCTTGCTTCCAGTCATATGTTTTGAGCAGCCACTATCCATGTACCATATTTGGCTACTTCCATTCACTTGGACATGAAAAAATAAATCAGGGGTTAGTCTTAGGAACCCAAACTAGTTTGGGTCCCTTTCTATAGGCAAAGTGATAAATCTGATTCCTTCTAGACTACCCAGGCAGCCTATTTTTTTTCTTGAACAAAAGCTTTATTCTTTTGACTGGCCTTTTCTTTTGCATTACATTCATTTTTGTAATGGTCAGTCTTGCCACAGTGTGTGCAGATTTTGTTCTCAGGAAGAGTGAGGTACTTGCTTTTAGGATCCCACTTAGGTGCTTGAGTCCCATAGCCAAGTCCTCTTTTGTTGCTACTTTGATATTCTTATAGACAGGAGAGTGCATCACAAGCCTTGTTCCATTTGCAAGTTCTAGTTCATGTTTTACCTTCCCTAGATCTTCTTTTAGTACTCTTATTTGCTCATCCTTTGCACAGTTCCTCCTTCGTTTTTCCTACGTTTTCTTCTAGGGTGAGATGTGTGTGATAATCTTTCTTCTTTCCTATTTCTTATTTCAGTTTTAAGTTCTTAGACCTAAGTTCTAGGATACTAGTGCCAAGTTCAAGAATCTGGTTCTTCAACTCAGCATTTTTACTTTCACTCTCATTAGCCCTAGACCCTAGATTTTTGTACTTGGATTTTAAGATCACATATTCCATAGACAATTCTTCCTTCTCTTTTGTAATTGTCTCAAACTTATCAATGAAGTCTAGCAGTAGCTCAGACACCTTTCTTTTGACAGAAATTTAATCTTGTCTTTGAGATGAAGAATACTTACCTCTTATTCATCATCTGATTCTCCGATGGCCATATGTACTTATTCATCTCCAGCTTCATCTTCTAAGTCCTCATATGATGTTTCTCCCCAAGCAGCAACCATATCCTTTGTTGATCCTTTGTTTCTTTTTGGTTGAACCTGTTCGTTCAGCCCTTTCCTTCTTCCACTCAATTTCCCTATGTGATCAGTCTTACCACATTTGTAGCAACCCTTATTGGTCTGTTTCTCAGGAGCCCTTGGTTTGTTAAAGGTTGTACCTCTTGAAGAACCCTTTCCTCTTATCAAGTGCTTTTTGAAATCACTTGTGATATGAGCCTTTTCCTCATCCTCCAGATCTGAACCTTCAGCAATTCTAAGAGCCAGACTTCTTTCCTTCTTGGGTATATCTATTTTCATATTTTGCCTTCTTAGTTCATTGGTAGTAAGATTTCTAATTAGTTCATCCAGCTTAAGGGTAACAATATTTTTTGATTCCTGAATAGCAGTGATTTTGCTTTCCCAAGAGACTAGCAGAACCCTTGTTAAAATTTTCTCAACTTTGTCTTCTTCAAGGATAATCCTTCCAAGAAACTTAAGTTCATTTGTCAGTATGGTGAACCTTGTATACATCTCTTGGATGGTTTCTCCTTCCTTCATGGTGAAATTCTCGTATTGAGAATACAACAGTGTTCCTCTGGACCTCTTCACTTGAGGTGTTCCTTTATGAGCCACTTGCAAAGTGTCCCAAATTTCCTTAGCAAGTACAACTTTGAATTCTACTGTACTCATCTGGACCTAGTCCACACACAAGACATTTCTTGGCCTTGGCATTTTTCTCCCACTACTTTAGGTCTTCAGTGGTGCAGTCAGCTCATGTCTTTGGCACATCCACTCCTTTAGCATTCTTCTTTGTAGTTGCTAGAGGACCATCAGTGACTATGTCCCAGAGTTCATAGTCTTCTCCTATGATGTGATCTCTCATCCTGTTCTTCCACCAAGAATAGCATTGTCCATTGAAAAGTGGAGGCCTAGTAGTAGATTGCCCTTCCCAGTTCCTGTCGACGCCCCCGTTTTTCTAAGGCGGAAAGCGGGTTTCGACATTATGGATGAAATGACTCTTCTATTCCCTTTTTGGGGAATTGGGTTATGGATTTTGGAGAGTCGCCACCTAATGATTATAGTGCATTAGGACACTTTAAAAGAA
>MU790044.1:1652-24968 GCA_026770625.1 Nicotiana glauca
CCACTTACCTCGAACCGGTGCGAAATCAACTAGAGAGCGATGCACTTGCCACGAGTATCCGACTCCGAGTGGCCCAAATCTATTCAAACCAATTTCATATTGTAAATAATATTGCAATTAATTGATTCCACTAATAAAATCAAAACTAGGGCGCAAAAATAGGTAAAATAACCAAAATGCCCCTCCAGCCAACGTCTCGGAATCAAATAATTTTTATATTTTCAGAACCCTCGTACTCTCATAAGTCTAACCATATAAAAATCTCCTAATTAGGAGGTCAAATGCCCCCTCAAATCCTCACAATTAGGTCTAAGAACTTTACCCCAATTTTCATTCAAAAATCCAAAATTAAGGTTGAATTTGAGGTTATATTAGTGGGTATTAATCATAAGGGAGTAAGGAATCGTTACCCAATCGTTGCCTCTGAAAATCCCTCGAAAAATCGCCCAAAACCGAGCTCTCTAGATTTTGTTTTGTTAAAAATGGAGGAACCCTCATTTTGAAATGTTATAATCTGCCCAGGGATTTTGTTCAATGCGATCGCATGAACAGGTATGCGATCGCGTAGAAGGAAATTTTGAAGGCCTAAAATTAGTACTATGCGAACGCAGCCTAAGGCCTGTGATCGCAGAAGAGGGTCAGGTGAATCTATGCGATCGCGTACCTGGCCATGCGATCGCGTAGAAGGATTTTGGCCCTGAGGCCCAGCTCCTAAACTCTACTATGCGAACGCAGTAGAAGGAATGCGAACGCCGAGAAAGGGGGAACAGAACTATGCGATCGCGTACAAGTCTTTGCGATCGCATTGAAGGAAAAAGCCCCCCTCTGAAAGTGTACTATGTGATCGCAAGGGTAAGGCTACGATCGCATAGAGGAAATGTCTGCAACAGCTGAGTGGATTTTTCTGCAATACTCTAAGTCCCAAAATTGCCCCGTTGAGCATCCGAAACACACCCGAGGCCCTCGGGACCTCAACCAAACCTACGAACATATCCCATAACATCATTCAAACTTGTACCAATCCTTAAACCACCAAAAACAACTCTGGAAACTCGAATTAATCAATGATTTGAACCTAAGAACTTCAAATTCCAACCAAACTCGCTTTCGATCAAATACCTAACCAAAACACGTCCGATTGACCTGAAATTTTGTACAAACCTCACAAATGACATGAAGGAGCTACAGCAACTTCCGAAATTCAAATCCAATCCTCGGATCAAAAATTCACTATCGGACCGGAAACTTCAAAAATTCAAACTTCAGCATTTTAAGCCTAAAAGAGCTACGGACCTCCAAATAACATTCCGAACATGCTCCCAACCCCAAAATCACCTAACAGAGCTAACGGAACCATCAAATTTCTATTCCAAGGTCTTCTTTACACTGTTCCGAATACGGACCATTTTTCAACTCTTAAACTCTCATTTAGGGACTAAGTGTCCCAAAACACTCCGAATCCTAATACCGAATGTCCCGGCAAACCAAAATAGCATAAATAAACTTAGGGAAAGCAGTTAATGGGGAATCGGGGCGTAAATTCCAAAAATGACCGGCCGGGTCGTTACAAATATGTATGTCACGTCACGCGATGCATATGTTTGGCTATGTCAGCATTTTAGGCACAATGAATGACTTACAGATAGTAAACATATATCTGTCGAAGAGAAGATTGCTATTTTCTTAACTATTATAGAACATAACGAGCATTTTGTGATTATTAAGAGAGGTTTCAACATTCATCGCAAATGATTCACAAGCACTTTCATGAGGTTCTTGACGCAATGATGAAGTTTGCAAATGAGATGATAACACATACTATATTTGATATGAATCTGAATATTCTTGTGCTAATAACAGGTTACGAAGAATTTTTAAGGTATTTTTGTCATATTATTTTTATAGAATTTCACAAAAAATAATTTTTTTCTTTACTTTTAACTTAACTCTATGTATTGGCAGGGAGCAATAGGTGCACTTGACGGAACATTAGTACATGTTGTTGTTCCAACTAGTCAATAGATTATTTAAAGAGGAAGAGGAAAGGGTAAATGTTATCAAAATATTTTGGCAATATGTGACTTTAATATGGTCTTCACTTGTGTTTATGCTGAATGGGAAGGGGTAGCACATGATGCACGTATTCTAACAGAAATGGTATCTAATCAAGAAAACGGCTTTCCATTTTCCCCTTCTAGTAAGTGATACAATTTAAATAATTGAATGATACTTTATCTTTTTAATATGGTCACTTAACTCTTTTATTTAATGTCAGATAAATACTATTTATGTGATGCGTCATATCCTAACACTCGGAGATTTCTAGCACCATATCGTAATATTCGATATTGGTTAAGAGATTATAATCGTAGACGTGTTGTAACTACGAAAGGAAAGTTTAATCATGCTCATGCACAACTTCGAAATTGTTGGGTTTTTTGTGTATTTAATATACTAAATAAATAAAAGAGGGTGAATAGAAAATAAATTTTTTGAGTAAAATTTTAAGTTTCCCCCCTAGGTAAATGGACCTTGGAAGAGGAAGAAGCTTTTATGGGTATATAAGCAATTGCTCTTCTTCTAGCTCTTAAAGAGTTGAGAAGAAGGCAAGCCTCGCGCCACCGTCGTCGTCGCTCGCTCGACTTCGGCTTCGGATTCGGATTCGGATTCGGTTTCGGTCAAATGATAGATTAATTGATTAATTTTTTGGACCAAATTTGTTTGTTAATAGTAAAATTGACGGAAATATTATTAAATATTTGTTTTAATAATAAAATATTAATATTAAATCCTATAATTTATTTTTCTGTTTTGGTAACAGAAAAGTAACTACCCTTTAATTTTTTTCTCTTTATTTTCCCTCTTTATTATTGAGTAAATAGCCATTTATGTAATGGCATTTATGATGTGGCCATTTTGCATAAACAACCATTCTGAAGAGTTGCACCCCTTCAGATTTCAGCCCAACTTTGGCTATAAATAGAATACTATTTTGCTCAGAATTTAACTACGATTTTCTAAGTTTCTTCTCCTTCTTCTGCATACTTTTAGCATCAAACAAAGCGAAAGTAAGTGTGATTTGCTTCCGAACGTTTTGTTCGCTAAAACACTGGAGTTTGAAGCACCGCTATACCAGTGTATAATTCGTTCTATCCTGGGAGGAACTAATCCATAACCTTGGGTACTAGAAGGGGATTAAATTCCTTAAGAAAACACTATGAATTCAGTGGGCTCGAATTGGTTTTCTATCATTTCTGTTTATGTTCATTTTTGTTTATATTCATTTATATTTCCAGAATTATTTTACAAATACAATATACTAACAGAAATGTCATTGAGCGTGCTTATGGAGTATTGAAAGCAAGATTTCCGATATTGGACAAGATGCATCCATATCCTATTGATATTCAATGAGATGTTGTTATTGCATGTTTTGTAGTTCACAATTTCATTAGAAAGGAGCGGATCAATGATGATTTGTTTAATCAGTTTGATTTGCCTCAAGTAATATTTGACGAAGAACAACAACAAAAAGCAGTATTGGATGAAACTAATAGACCCAGCTGGACAGTTGAAGATTCTTAGATAATGAATGACATGCGGGAGCAACTTGCCCTGAAACTAATACAAAGAAGAGGAAACACATGAGAGTTTTGTGTTTTAATTGTTTGAAATTATCTTTCGGTGTTTGAACGTTAAAACTTGATCTGGTTATCAATTATTTATTCAAATACTCTAATATTTGGGCATTTAAGTTAGAACTAGTTTTGAGTTTATTATTAATTTGTTGGATAAGTTTTAATCACTTTTTATGAATTTTATATTTGTTATATTTAAAATTAAAAATCTATACATATTCAGATGTTGAAAAACAAACAGCCTTAATTATTCAGTGTCCAGATCTATATATCAAATCTTAATATTCAGGCATGCATTTAGATTCAGACGTCTTAATCTTAATAAAAACAAATGAGGTTAATGTCCCTCTTGTTTGACTTGGTTGACGAAAGCCTATGAATGTGAAAATTGGGGGAATATGTGGATGCATATATCTTTGTGCTACTTAATATAGTGAATTAAACTAGGATCTTGCAAAATTTTATTGAAGACATAAGATTTTAGCTTTAATACCGTTGCAAATAATTGTTCGCCTATGTATGTCGTTTTATTTCTTTCTTATTTGTTTTCTCGTTTTCATATTCCCTCCGTTTCAATTTATGTGAACTTATTTTCTTTTTAGTCCGTGCAAAAAAGAATGACCTTTTTTTCCTATTTGGAAACAATTTACTTTTATGCAATGATTTATAACAAATATATGTGTTTCATTTTACACCACAAGTTCAAAAGTCTTCTCTTTTTTCTTAAACTCCGTGCCCAATTAAAAGGGTTCACATAAAGTGAACTGGAGGGAGTATAAGTTTTCACACGCCAAATATATTTTCAGATATGATAATAAGATTAACATGAGATATTGCCAGAATATATTTTAGAGAGATTTTAATAATTATTACTTGGTGGTTATGTTACTCTTTCCCTATAAATAGATGGGTTCTATTCCATTGTAATTGATCCCAAATCAATAAGAATTCTCTCCATACTTTTCTTTACATACTCTTCTTCTTTTTATTATTTTATAACACGTTATCAGTGATCACGCCCAACTATGGTTTATAAAAAGGACTAAGCGGACGTTGCAAATATAACCTGAGTATTTAAGTCCAGAGTCGAATCCACAGAGAATTAACCTATCAATTACTTTTGTCGGACTTACTAAATTCTTTAGAATCAACTTCCCCAAACGTTGTAAACAATAGTTGATGGTATCTCTAATAATAAAGATTGAAAATAAATAACCAGCTGTAAACTAAATATGCTTGGGTTCTAAACAATAATGAGAAGGTTCTAAGGTAGTGATTTCCCTTATTGATGGAATCCCTTCCAGTTGTGTTTCATATAGATTCACCAAAATATCTCTATCAATCATGAGCACTCTTTTTACCGTAAATCTCTCCCGAGTGATCACGATAATTTACTAGACGCATTGTCCCGAGTTACGCTAGCTGACTTTGTTTATTACAGCTCCCTTTAGATTACACCCAAGGCTTTGTTATCCCTAATTCTGCCTTTAAACCTGCAGTTATAGATCCCTCTTATACTTTGGGAGTGGTGTTGTTCAACAATTACCTAAATATACACTCTCTCCCGAGTTATGCACATTAAATAGGCACAACTAATTGAGGATCCTGTCAATTAACTACAACAAACACGTAGTTGAACAAATAGAGATTAACTGGCAGACTATATTAACATAATCAAGAAGTTCATCCTTCAATAGGTTCCATCAAAACCTTAGACTAAAGTATTTAGCTATTCATAACAACGTAAAGATAAACTACGAAAATATTCATCATGAAAAATTGCAAGCAAAAGAAGAGATAAAGAACTATGATGTTTTTGGGTGATCTCATACACCTGTGTATCTTACATAAATAATCTCCAAAACAAGTCTAACCTATCTTGGGCGAGTTTCTACTCCTTATAAGGGTTTTACAAAAAGTTTTTCCGAATTTACACTTTGACCCCTCGAATTTCTGAGTTTGGAACAAGCCGCCGCGGCCGCGGCGTCGACCGCCGTACTGACCGCGGCGTACTCTGCCTCCAACCGCAGCGTGGACCGCGGTGGTAACCGCGGGGAGCCCTGTTCAGGCCTTTTGTCTCCGCGTCCCTTCTCTTGTTGCTCTTTTGTGTTCGGGTACTTCTTGAGTGGGTGTTTTCTTCACGTTATTGCCTGTAAATACTTCATTTTGCTTCCTCACATCTTGTATTCCCTGCGAAACCAAATTGCATCAATTAAAGCATTTTATTGGCAACTTACATTACAAAACAACAACAAAACATGGGCAATTATTGCGTAAATAATACTATATAGCCTATTATCAATCAACACGAGATTCTAACCAATTGAGTAGAGGCATCTGCTTTGGTTAGCAGGCTCTGGGATACGTGCATGGTGCTCAACTTGTACATAATATTGAGTATCATTCTTGTCAATTGTTCCATGACCTTCAGGAATAAATTCTGGATTTAAGGTAAGTGTTTTACCATATTTTTCTCTTTTAAAATCTTGACATTCTATAATTTGATTTTCAATACAAGCAATGACAATAAATTTTAATTATAACTCTAATGGAGTTTGCAAGAAATTTTAACCACTCGAAGTTTTAATATTAATCGAATTCAAAGTTTTAATATTAGTACTTCCTACATGATTTGAAATAAGAAAATATTTAATAATTAAAATTTTAGTTGATTCACATTAATTAAAGTTGTCATTTTATAATTTCTATTATTTAAGATTTTAAATTCAGCTAAAATTCATGACTCAGAATGTAGTAATTGGATTCTACTCTTGCAATAATAATTTTTCTTTTTTAATTTACCAAATATATATTCAATTAACCAAAAAAAAAATAGAACAAACTTGTATTTTGCTCATGAGAAAGAAGAACTTATCTTCTATTACTTAACATACCATGCTTGTGTCTTTTAGAAAGACTTGAAAATATCGGGAAAAAAAGAAGAATAAATGTTGAAATAACTTTTCTTTTAAAAAACCAAAAAAATGTGTAATACCTTATAGTTTAATAAGGACAATAAAGTCTCTAGCCCAAAAAACAAAAAAACAAAAGAGAAGTAATAAAGAATAGGAGTATTTATGTGACGACCCAAAGGGTCATCACCGTATTTCTCCCTTTTTTCGTGCTTTTGAGGCCTTGAAAACCTCATTTTTAGCTGCCTCGATTTGCGTGCATAGTCCGGGCGCGAAGCCGAAAAGTTTTTATGCTAAAATATGTGAATTCTGTGAAAAATTTATAGAATTATGATATTAATATTGATATAATTGACTTTGGTCAATATTTTGGGTAAACAGACCCGGACCGGTAATGTGATGGTCCCGGGAGGTCCGTAGAAAAATATGGGACTCGGGCATGTGCCCGGAGTCGAAATCCAAGGTCCAGAACCCCGGTAAAAGAATTTTTCTGTTAAATTATTTTTGAAATTATTAAGAAAAAATAGAAATGAAAATGAGCTAGAAATATAGGTATCGGGCTCGTATTTTGGTTCCGACACCCGGTACAGGTTTTAAATATGCGTTAAGTGCTTTCTGTGAAATTTGGTCGAAATCGGACGTCATTTGACGGGTTTCGGACCTAAATAGCTAAAGTTGGAAGTTATGAACTTTGAAATAAAAATTTTGAGTTTTGGGGTTTGATTCTTTGATTTTGATGTTATTTTGGCGATTCGATCGCTCGAGCAAGTTCGTAGGATGTTATTGAGTTAGTGTGTATATTTGGTTTGGAGCCCCAAGGGCTCGGGTGAGTTTCGGATAGGTGTCGTAGTATTTTAGACTTAGAAAATCTGGTGTTTTTGCTGGTTGCTGGTGTCCAGGTTTTTGTTCTATGCGATCGCATTGGTTCTTCCGCGATCGCATAGAGTTAATTTGGTAGTCATCAGTTTGTTCTATGCGATCGCATTACTGCTCCGCAATCGCATAGAGTAAATCTTGAAGTCCAGGAAATCCTTCTATGCGATTGCATTACTCCTACGCGATCGCATAGAGTAAATGTTGAGGCCAAGGATTCCTTCTACGCGATTGCATAGAGTAAATGTTGAGGCCCAGGATTTCTTCTATGCAATCGCATTACTTCTCCGCGATCGCATAGAGCAAAGTTTAGCCCCCCTTCTTTTCTTCTATGCGATCGCATCCCAGGGCCTGCGATCGCATAGAGCAAATTCCGCCCAGTGCCTTAAAGACCCAAAAACAGAACAGAAACGGGATTTTCATCCCATTTCTCAAACCCTTTCTTCTCCACAGCTTTTGGGCGATTCTTGGAGCAATTCTTCACCAAAGTTTCTTGGGTAAGTACTTCTTAACTCGTTTTCTTCATCTTCCATCAATATTATTCAAATTCTTAGGCCTAAACATGTGAAAATAGGTAGAAAATTTGAGAATTGGGTATAGTTAGGGTTTTCAAAGAATTTGTGATTTAGACCTCGTTTTGGGGTCGAACTTAAGAACAAATTATATATTTGAACTCGTGGGGCTATGAGTGATTGGAATTTGGTCCGAGCCTCGAGTTTGGACCATGTGGGCCCGGTGTCGGATTTTGCTATTTTTGGAAGAATGATGGGAATTCTATTTCTAGGCTATGGGATTGTGTTTTTGAGCCATTATTGATAATATTAAACTAATTATGGCTAGATATCATTGTTTCCGAGTTGGATTGTAGAGGAAAGACGGTGTTAGAGGCTTGATTGCTATTTTCGGACCGAGGTAAGTGTTTGATCTAACTTTGGCTTGAGGGAATAGGATTAGAGTGTTTTGATTGCTATTTGCTAAATGATCGAGTACGGTGTATAGGCATGGTCACGAGTATTTATACATCGGTGTCTAGCATGACCGTGAGTCTTAAATGCTTTTAGTTCGAAAGATATGACACAACTGTCTTGTTAAATTGATAACTTCCATGTAAAGTGTTGGATAAGAACGAAATGAACTAAAAGAGTTTGTGAAGCAATGATTCCCTTGCCGGGACGAGTAGACTGTTACAATTGAATTCTCCCTTGCCAGGATAGTTGGGTTGTTAGCTGTACCCTTGCCGGGTTTAACTGTTATGTTGATGTTTTTCCCTAATGGGACCTCCTTTGGAGAGATTATCAATGTTATTCATTATAATATGGGATTGTGTGGCACGCCGACCACTTATGAATTACAATATGGGATCGTGTGGCACGCCGTCCACCTATAAAATTATGAAATGGGATCGAGTGGTACGCCTACCACATGAAATTATGATATGGGATCGAGTGGTACGCTACAACGTGAAATTATGAAATAGGATCGAATAGTACGCTGACCACAACTTATATTGATTATTGTTATTGGCCTGAGATGCCGGTGACATTGTGCACGGAGAAACGGGAGCGAGTGGTACGCCTACCACGTGATAGTATGAAATAAGATCGAGTGGTACGCCTACCACGTGATATTATGAAATGGGATCGAGTGGTACGCCTACCACTTGATATTATGAAATGGGATCGAGTGGTACGCCTACCATGTGATATTATGAAATGGGAGCGAGTGGTACGCCTATCACGTAAAATTATGAAATGGGATCGAATGGTATGCCTACCACGTGATATTATGAAATGAGAGCGAGTGGTACGCCTACCACGTGAGATTATGAAATGGGATCGAGTGGTATGCCTACCATGTAATATGTTGAGAAATGAGGATCGGTTGCGCGCCGCAACGGAGTATGGATCAAGTATATTGTTTTTGTATGAAGGGCTTTCCTGTATTTTCCTTGTCATTTGTTATTGTACGGTTTAATTTCTTACCCGATGATTTCTATATTTAAACTGTCGTACCCCACAGCATTCTTCCCTCCCTCTTAGTTGTTCAAATTCGTGTATTTCTTGTTATTGCACGTATATCTGTTTAGGTTAATTGTGATAGGTCCTGTCTAGCCTCGTCACTACTTCTCCGGGGTTAGGCCAGATACTTACCAGCACATGGGGTCGGTTGTGCTGATTCTACACTATGCGCTCTTTTGCGCAAATACAGGTTTCGGGCAGTAGTAGCAGTAGTAGTTCGAGTTTTGGCATTCCGTTCTGCGAGACACCTAGGTAGCCTTGCAGGCGTCCGTGGGACCCGGCGTCTCCTCTATCTTTTATTCAGTCTGTTATCTCATGTATTCGAGACAAACAGTTTTATATTCCTTTCGAACGGTAGTGTTTAGTAAATTCTTAGCAGTTCGTGAGTAGTGACACCAGATACTGGGTATAGGTGTATTTTGAAACTTTCGCATTTTTATATTATTTTGTTAAAACTAAGTCTTCCGCACTTATTTAATTATTGTTAGAATATTATATTGTTGAGGATGGGTAGAGAATGTGTAATTTTTTTGCTGACCTAGCTACGTTAGTAGGTGCCATCACGACGCCCGATGGTGGGATAAATCCGGGTCGTGACAATTTATGGGCTAAAGCCCACTGGTAATAAATAAGAGGTTTTTTCCTTCCTATACCATATATGAAACTTTATTACTAAATATGTGCATAGTTTCTCATTTACTCGCTATGTTCACAGTTTTTCTACAATTATTATACCATTCATTAAATATTAATTATTAGTAGCTTATCTTCCTAATTAGGCACGTGGAGTTAGTACCCAGTACTAGTAGTAATTAGGCGTGCTATAAGAGACGTCATCATCTTTCTTCTTTTAAGTCTTCTTTCATTTTTTTGCCTTTTTCTTTTCTTTTTAATTCTTTTGCTTTTATCATCTTCAAATATCTGAAGAACTGAAAATTATTATAACAAACTCAGAAATACAGTAAAAAAATATTCAGCTTTTGTAATCCAAAAAGAATTCTGTGGATATATGTCTTGGGGACCATTACTACTTCTGAGCCTTTTCTTTGGATTAAAGAAGACATTAAATTGGGAACAGAATATTCTAATTGATTTAGCGACCTTCAGATCAAATTTGAAACGCAAATCCTATATCTTCAATTTAAAATCATATTACATAAACTCTTTTCTGCAAAAACTCTGTTCTTCGATATTTTTCCTTAAGCCATAAATCATAAAAAGACAAAATCATCAACAAATTCGAATCAAATTGTAGAAATCAGTTCTGCAAAAGCTCAGTTCATCGACATTCTCTCTACATCTCTCTCTATTTTTCAATCGCAAATTTCAGTAATAAAAAGCAAATGAAAAGAGAGAAGCAATTCCACCATTGACAACCATTAAAAAGCTTGAAAGCTTTGGATTTAAATTTGGGTTTTTATAATCATTATTTGGTTTGGATCGGGTGTTGTTGAAAATAATCAAAAATATAGTTTGAAATTTATACCTCAATTTTGAGGGGTTTTGGTTAAGATTAGACTTGGTTTTGACTGAATTTCAGATTGAAATCGAAGAAGAAGAAGAAGAAGAAGAAGAAGAAGAAGAAGAAGAAGAAGAAGAAGAAGAAGAAGAAGAAGAAGAAGAAGAGGAAGAGGAAGAGGAAGAGGAAGAAGAAGAGGAAGAAGAAGAAGAAGAAGAAGAAGACATAGAAGAAGAAGAAGAAGAAGAAGAAGAAGAAGAAGAAGAAGAAGAAGAAGAAGAAGAAGACATAGAAGAAGACATACATAGAAGAAGAAGAAGAAGAAGAAGAAGAAGAAGAAGAAGAAGAAGAAGACATAGAAGAAGACATAGAAGAAGAAGAAGACATAGAAGAAGAAGAAGTAGAAGAAGAAGAAGAAGAAGAAGAAGAAGAAGAAGAAGAAGAAGAAGAAGAAATATTGCAGCAGAAATTGTAGATAAATTGTAAATTATTTGTATTCTGATTGTAGATGCTTTATTTTCTATTTTCACAAATAAAAACGGCTAAAACTTTACAAATCTTTTGAAAAAATGCAATTATGTCAAAAATTCTAATTATGCTACAATTGAATGGGAATTGGGATATAAAAATTCAATGTACCCAGTTTGTAGATATTTTATAGATAAATTGTAGATTATTTGTATTCTAATTGTATATGCTTTGTTTTATGTTTTCAGAAATCCAAAGCGACTAAAACTTCTACAAAATCTCCTGCAAAAAATGCAATTATGTCGAAAATATCAATTAAGCTATAATTAAATGGGAATTGAAATATTAAAATTCAATATACCCAGCTTGTAGATATTTTGTAGATAAATTATAGATTATTTGTATTCTGATTGTTGATGCTTTGTTTTCTATTTTCACAAACCAAAAATGACTAAAACTTCTACAAATCTTATGCAAAAAAGGAAATTATGTCGAAAATATCAATTAAGATATAATTGAACGAGAAATTGTATCAATATCAAAAATATCAATTAAGCTACAAGCAACAATCGATTTTCACTATGCTAACTGTATGGTCCCTAGTGGCCAAGCTAGCCTTTTCATTATACTTTGCATTTTAAATCATATTCCAATTATTCAAATTAAAAGGTCAACGATAAACCTCGATCAAAATCTTCTGCTCATATGAAATTGTACGTATTAATATAATGACGGTGGTTGTCACTTTAACTGACAATACACATGACTTGATTAGTTAATTAAATAATTATTTTATTTTATTTAATTAAATGTCATATTTCCAAGATTGTTTCGACTGGTCTTCCTTGAATTAGGAGAGAGAAAGTACGTGAGAAGTGGAATTAAACGGAAACGCTTTAATTAAGGAGTAAAAAATATCTCATTAATTATACCCTTAATTACTTATGGTATAAAAATGATAATTTGGTATATTAAGTGTAATTAAGTCAAAACTTAATTATAGAGGGTAAAAAGGTTTCCTATATGGTATAGGAATGTAAAAATTCCAATAAATAACAAAAGAGCCAAAAAGGGTTTAAGGGGAGGGGTGCGAAACAATAAGTTTCGGTAGAATAAAAAATTTAAACAATCACAAGTGTTTTTAAAAGTTTGCCAACACAAAAATAAAGAATAGACTTTGGATGAAACCCTGCATCATAAAGATTTGCAAGAAGGAAAACCATTGGGAAAAATAGTGAAGCAGAAAGGAAGATTTGAGCGGGAAAAAAAAGCTATGTTCGGAAGATTTTGAAAGGACAAAGAGTTAAAATTAAAGGCAATTTTAAAGAAATAGCCTTATTAGCATTACAGTGGCGTAAAATAGAGAAGTAAAGGAAGCTTTAAAGTTTTAGCGAGTCTCTTTTGGCGCGAGCAATGTAAGTTTTTCTCTATCGTTTTACTTGCCCTTGTTCCTCTGGTTTATAAAATTCCATTACGTTAACGAAATTAAATATCAATAAGAAATATTATGGGAGCAATGATATTTTTAGTTACAGTTGATTCGTTTTTTTTAACATTATAGCAAATAAACTATATGAAGACTTTTGTAAGAGATACCGGAGTAGTTTATGTCATTTGAGAATTAAATGAGATATTCTGAGAGTTGGGGATACTAATTGATTCGAGAAAAATAAGAATATCCCGTGGAATGAAAACAGGGAAAGAATTAAGTTCAAAAAATATTAACCGGCTATACTGGTACTCGTGGTGTTGATACATAGATTGGTTTTGTAACGATATAGGTAGTTGAAGAAGTCGAATAAATTGCTCGCAGCGTCAAGTTCGATGTTTCAGCACGAGTACCGTGAGTTGTAATCTTACCGCAATTTGTGTTTTCATAACCTGCATAGTTTATACATTATTTTGAAAATTAAATGTGTTACCGAATGTTTGAAATTGCATGTGGGACAAGTCCTTTACTTGATATGGTACTGAATAGTTTACTTGAGAAGTTTATAGCTATTTAAAAGGTTCTCAATGTTACTAGACGTATTTTACTGTCTCTTGAGATATGATTACCATTACCGAAATTTGGATTACATGATTTGATAAGAATTGAAATGCCCTGTACTATTTTTAAAATGCTTCCATGTGAATATTTACTATTTTTTAAAAAAAAAGTATAAATGAGAGGAGACTTTGAAGGATCTCGTAGCTAACGGCGGGTTCGTTAGACCTGGTGCACCTTGTATTTACAGATTACCGATTACAGATATAACCCTCGCTAGTGGGAAGGTAGAACTAGCATACAGTTACAGTTTTCCCCTCGAGTAGGGACCTACAGTTATATTTGACTCCTTTTACGAAGGGGTCCATACAGTGATACAGATAACATGATCCTTTCTTGAAAATCTCTCAAACATAAGGAATTGATATGATACTTTGCTTAGAGTTTATTACCGAATTGTTAAATTGATTTCTGTTACAGGAAACACATGATGAGACTAATTATTCTTACCGTTTAGAAAGGGCATTTGATTTTTATGATGATTTCTGAAATTTATTTTACAAGCATGTATTTCTGACTTGTCCCCAATCAAAAAAGATTGTGATTAAGTGTTATTACTCACTGAGCTAGCGACTCGCTCCCTGCTATTTTTTTTTATACAGAGAAAGAAGTTGGCGCGAGCGAGGATTTCGTTACTTGGAGTACACGAGTTGATAGTTCCTAGTGAGCCCCGCACTTGTTCGCGTGGGCGAATAATTTATTTGTTGTTATTGTCTTTTCTGTTGAACTCTTAGAGTCGCTCCATAGTCATTTTTATTAGTGTCAGGAGTATTCATTTGTTAAATTGGACTAGTTAGTAGTATTGCACTTTCTTTTCGTATTTTTGATATGAGATTAGTATTATCATATTTATAAGGTTGGTAGTGTTGGTGAAAACTCGTTTGTTAGATCATAAAGATTCTGGTTGATTTAGGTAAATATTGGTTGGTTGTTAAATATTTATGAGACAGGAAAACTTTTGGACAGTCCTAAAATAAGGGAAACTCTGTCCGATTTTCTGTAAATTATCGTTGAGGATTACTTTGGAGCACTTGCTCCTAAGCACCGGTCATGATCCTAAATTGGGTCGTAAAAAAGTTGGTATCAGAGCCCTAAGTTACCATTGTAACTAATGGAGCACATGGCAGTAATAGAATCTCAATTATGGTTATGTACCCGGCCATTCCCATAATCGTGATTCTACGAGCGTGTGATAAGATGTGTCTTATATTTCTTTCTTATTCCTCCGTACGTGTGTGATGATTAGGTTCAAATAACTGAATCTATCATTACTTATCCTATTCGTGTATGGCTCGGAACAATTACCGTATAATAGAATTTGGCTAGAGGTTCAAACTTCAAAGAGATCAAATTTCGCCAAAATTCGAATCGCCAAAAAAATATTTTCCAAACAATGGACATGCAACCATCTCCAAGAAAAAAATGCCACATAAGTAGTATACAAGACTAGTGAAAGGTTTATTGTGCCACTATGAGGTGCTTCCATACTGGTAAGATGCGTAATAAAAGTCCATTACGAAAATTTGTATTGGTCCACTATAGAGAAATGCTATCACAAAAGGTACTTACCTCCATGAAAGAAAAAGAAGAAATTTTTTAGATCTTGATGGATATATGGATAAACATGAGAAGAATGATCAACAGAATGAGGCTCTAGAGTCCTCATGCACCTATAAGATTGTAGGGAACATCGAAGTATCCTTAATAAAGTCCCTAAATTTGAAACGACCAAGTTTACTATTTCTGATAGTTTAGAGGATCCTCAAAGGTTTTTGATAAAATATTTACCTCGTTACGAGCTATAGGTTATTTCATGGAGTGGTTTGTGAAAAAAAACAACTTATAGACCTGAGAACATGTTGAATACATGAACTGATACCATACTCTTAAGGATGCCAACAAGAGCAACATAGATAATTTGCGAATGATTTCACTAAAGTTTTTATGAATCACTTCCTTCTTGATAATTTCTAATATGAACTTGGTTGCAAGCTAATTTAAGAAATTAGTTCAGACGATGATGTACTGACAAGTTACACCAGGCTTTATCAGCTGGCTAGGTACGTGACGCTTTATGTTTAGAGGTTTGTCGAATGTTTGGTTAACCATTTAAACAAGGCAGTAATCTCACATACGAAGACTCTGACCTATTATGTAGAAGTTGAACTAGGTAGGAAAAAGAAAAATTAAGAACTGGATGTGATTGGCATGCAACTAAGAATTTATTTAAGAAGGTAGAGACCAGAAAATCTCACAGTATGAATGTTTTTTCTTATATGGATGAAGAGTTCAATAAATAACATTTAGAGATATTATGAGATCCTTTAGTAGTTGCTATTTTTATGGAAGAATCTCGTACATTTGAAACTTTGTGTTAAGTTTAACAGATTCAAGTTGGGGGAGAGGATATCCTATCTAGCTAAATTGTACTTGACCTTGTTAATTTTGATGTGCTTATAGGTGTGATTGGTTATCATCTTATCGCATTACCTTTTATTACCTTATGAAGGAAGTTATATTGACATATCTTGCAAACCTTATTATAAAAAAAAAAGCATATACCAGTGATAGTCGATGTTATATAATTTAAGAAGGCTCTATAGTTATTGAATAGGAATGGCTAGGGTCTTGTAACTTCCATAAAGAGATCAAAGTGATGTGAAACTTAGCTTTAAAATTAAAAGTACTAATAGTAAGAAAATTATTTTATGTATTTCTAAAGATTTACTCTGACTAACCTGAGTAATAGAAATAAATCTTTTATTGACTCTACACTAGATATGACATATATCAAGACCCCCATATTGTATCGAACTAGCGAAGCAAAAAGAACTAAATAAAAAGTTACATGACCTACTGATAAGGATTTTATCAGACGAGCATATCACCTAGGGGTGCACTGATATTTTTGTGAAAAGAAAGACATATCTCTAAGGACGTGCATCGACTACATGTAATTTAATAAGGTGGAAATACTGGGGGAAAAATTCTCACATGGATGGCCTATTTCATCAGTTATAGATAATCACCACTTCTCAAAGATTAATCATCGGTGTTGTTATCACTATATTGAATTAGAGACGAAGGTATTCCTTAGACAACTTTCAAAATTTAGTACGAGCACTATGAGTTTCTTGTAATACCTTTGGGACTGGCCAATAATTCAGCTGCATTCATGGATTTAATAAATAGGTTGTTAAATGCGGTTCTCCTTATATTTGTTATTGTGTTTATTGTGTTCTGGTATATTTTTGTCGCCAGAAAGTGCATGAGGTTCACCTAATATGTTGCAAACACTGCATGAATATTGACTTAACAATAAATTCTTCAATTGTGAATCTTCGCTAGACTTGGTGATATTCTTATGGCACAATCTAAGAATGAAAATATGGTAGATTCTGAGAACATAGAAGCACTTCATAAATGGACAAGACCCACTTCTCCTATAGAGATTGACTTTTTTGGCTTGACACGCTATTAGAGGTATTTGTGTTGGATTTCTGTAGAATAGCACCACCACCCACCAAGTTAACATGAGCAATCATTAAATTCCAGTGGATAGAGGAATGAGCGCCGAGATTCCAGAAGCCTGAGGCATGGTTGACAACCATATCATTGTTAGCCTTATTCTGATAGGCTCTAGAGGATTCACGATGTTCTGTAATACTTCGAGAGTAGGAGTAGGATATTTTCTCATGCAGAACAGTCGTAGGATAACTTATGCTTCAAGGAAATTGAGGAAGCTCAAGTCGTATTATGCACTCATGATTTGGAAATGGTCACGGTGGTATTTCTTTTTAGGATGAGATACTATTTATACGAAGAAACCTATTAGATTTATACAGAGCACAAGAGCCTGAAATACTTTTAAAACCAGTAGAGATAAAAAGATTTAGCAATGCTGATGGAAGGAACTACTGAAGATATAACTGTATATTTTGTGTTGTTCGCGAAAGATAAATATTATGGCTTATGCATTAAAACAAACATGGGTAATTTGGCGCATCTAACTCATATAAAAATACTTCTGAATAAAGATATACATAGACTAGAGGGTACATATATAAGATTCAATATGAATAAAAATCAAAGATATTATTAGTTATTGGTCAAGCCTGATGTAGAGTGCATAAAGGCTAGTAACTACGAGGATGAGCGCGAAATTCTAAGATGATGTCCTAGCTGGTAAAATCAAGGATATGAATCCTAGTAGTGAGGGTGTTTTTTTCTTCTTTTCAATTAGGTAATAGATTATGTGTAGCAGATATAGGTGGGTTGAGACATGTTACAAACTCTTGATAAAGCCCAAGAATTTGATACACGAATATGCACCATGACCTGAAGTAATTATATTGGTGGGAAAAAAAATATATTACTAACTCTATTTCTAGTTATTTAACTTGTCAGCAGAACAAGGTTGAATGTCATTGGCGTTCGGGCATACTACAATAGCTATAGATCCCAAAGTAGAAACGGGAAATCGTTACCATATATTTTGTGATTGGGCTACCTTAAATGCTTATAGTTAACGACACTGTGTGGGTAATTGTAGATCGGCTTACAAAATTAGTACAATTTGTGTTGATAAAAACTGCATACAATGGGGCAAGATATGCGTAAATATACATGAAAGAAATTTCTGACTTCATCAGATTCCTGTGTCCATCATCACTGACGAGGATCACAGTTTACCTCATACTTTTCAAAATCTTTTCAAGAGGTATTGGGTACACGAGTAGATCTTAGTATTATATTTTATCTTTAGACAGACGGTCAATCTGAGCGTATTATAAAAATCTTGGAGGACATGTTGAGAGCTAGAATATTTGCTCTTGGAGGTAGTTGGGATAATTTCCAATCTTTAACTGAACTTACCTACAATAATCCCTTTCAGTTAGAGCATGGCATCGTATGAAATATTGTGATGAGTCACTTCCTTATTATATAATTAAAAATAATGAAGCTAAGGTATTGGGTTCAGACTTAGTAACATAAGAATCTATCGATAAAATCAGATAGATATTACTTACATCACAAAGCAGACAAAAGTCTTATGCTGATAATAGAGAAAAGACTTAGTGTTCATAATTAGGGAAAGGGTGTTCTTACGTGTCTCCCTTATGAAAAGCGTGATGCGGTTCAGAAAAAGAGGTAAATTGAGCTCGAGGTTCATAGGAACGTTCGAGATACTTGACCAAGTAGGAGTAGTGGCATATCATTTGGCACTTTCTCATGAGTTATCTTTTATTCACACAATGTTTCATATCTCAATGATAAAAAAATATATATCGGACTCATCTCAGGTGCTCGAAGCATCAACGGTACCGCTTGATGAGAAGTTATCACATGAGGAGGAGCCGGTGGTTATAGTTGATATACAGGTAAAGAAGTTACTATCAAAGGAAATAGTATTCGTGAAAGCCTTATGGAGAGATAATACTGTTAAAAAAAACTACTTGAAAAGTGAAAAAATTCCATGCGAATCAAATATCGTCACTCATTTCAATCTATAGGTATACAAATTTTGTAAATTCGGGGATCGAATTCCATAAGATGGGGAGAATGTAATACCTTATAGTTTAATAAAGACAATAAAGTCTATAGCCCCAAAAAAATAAAAACAAAAGAGAAGTAATAAAGAGTAGGAGTATTTATGGGCTAAAGCCCATTGGAAAGAAATAACGAAAGAGCAAAAAAGGGTTTAAGGGGAGGGGTATGAAACAATAAAGTTTCGGCAGAACAAAAAATTTAAACAATCATAAGGGTTTTTCAAAGTTTGCCAACACAAAAACAAAGAATATACTTTGGATGAAACCCTGTAGTAATTTCGTCTAACATTGGCATCATAAAGATTTGCAAGAAGGAAAACTATTAGGAAAAACAGTGAAGCAGAAAAGAAGATTTGAGGGGAATAAAATCTATGTTCGGAAGATTTTGAAAGGAGAAAGAGTTAAAATTAAAGGAAATTTCAAAGAATTAGCCTAATTATGTAACGACCCGGTAGGTCGTTTTTAGAATTTACGCTCCGATCCTCTATTTACTACTTTTTTCAAGTTTATTTATGCTATTTTAATTTACAGGGATGTTCGGTTTTGAGTTTCGGAGAGTTTTGGGACACTTAGTCCCGAAATGAGAGCTTAAGTGTTGGGAAGTGATCCATAGTCAGAACAGTGTAAAGACGGCCTCGGAACGAAAATTCGACGGTTCCAATAGCTTCATTAGTTGATTTCGGGGTTGGGAGCGTGTTCGGAATGTGCTTTGGAGGTCCGTAGCTAATTTAAGCTTGAAAAGCCGAAAGTTGAAATTTTGAAGTTTTCGGTCCGATAGTGAGATTTGATCCAAGGGTCGGAATGGAATTCCGGAAGTTGCAGAGCTCTGTCATGTCATTTGGGATGTGTGTGCAAAATTTCAGGTCATTCGGATGTGTTTTGGTTAGGTTTTTTGATCGAAAGCATATTTTGAGGGAAATTGAAGTTCTTAGGCTTAAATCCTTGATTAATTCGAGTTTCCGACGTTGTTTTAGGTGGTTTAAGGATTGGTACGAGTTTGAATGATGTTATGCGATATGTCTGTGTTGATACCCAATTTTTTCCTATGTATTTTATACTCAAATACTTTCAAAATAGCGTGTGTATACATATATAAGCATGCCCAAAAGTTTTGGTATTTTTCCTCAATTTTTAAGATTTTTTTGGAATCAATTCGTTGTCTATTTTTACAGTACAAAATCCAAAATTATTCCCAAAATTATCATTTTTTGGTGAATAGCGTATTTCATTATCATATTTACAACAAAATATAATTAATATAATTTTTGCGTATTTTTACAAATTTATTTGAAATTTCTAAAGCTAAATTACATGAAATTGCAATTATAGCCTATTTTACAATTAACCGTATTTTATAATTATAAAATTATTTTTGGTATTTTTAGATTAATATTTATATATTACTAATTAGTTCTGTATTTTAAATTTGTTTTTTTAAAATTATTTTAACTATTTTTATAAAATAAAAGGGGAAAATGGCTATCTAAATGCTAGCCAAAATTCATTGCAAACATAGACCAATTGAACCCCAATTTTTAACCCCATTTCAGACAACCCATATTCCAATTAACCCAACCCAATTTCAATTAAGACCCGACCCATACCCCATTCGGATACCCGGTCCAGCTGGGTCTTGATCTGAGCCGTTGATCAAATGAGATCAACGGCCCATATTATATTACCTGAATTAAATCTAACGACCCCCCCCTCGACCCCTCATTTTCATAGAGAACGGTCTCTCTCTTAGACTCTTCGTCTCCTCCTTCTCTCTAGAACCTTCTGGTTCTTCTCCGATGGGTCTCATCGCCTCTCCGGCCAACTCCATCCTCACTCCTCTCGACTTCCAGTCACCAGGGAACCTTGTCTCGTTGCTTCTCTCTGAGCCTTGAAGCCCCAGAGCTTCCACCATGAAAGACGGTCCCTGGAAGCCTTGCTTGGCTTATCTCCGACCCCCTTTTAAAATCACCATGCTTTCTGTTTCTTTGAGTATTATGTGATTATTCCTATGATTATGTGTTTGATTATATTGTAAACCTATTTGTTTCTGATTTCCATGCTTTAGACCTTTGCTAGGGTTCCGACTCTCCATTGTTTATGTGATTTCTTGCTTAGGGTTCTTAGCTTTGTGATTATTGTGTTTAAATAAGTTTAAATGCTTCTCTTTACTGAATAGTCTGTTAATTTTGAGCATATCTTTGAATCCCTGATTTGTATGTGTTTTCCTTAAGGGTTCTTACATTGATTTTTCAAATTGTTTCCTTACTCGTGAGTTGCTTTCTATACTTGGTACTGATTCCCTCTAATTTTGGTCTTGTCCGTGATTCTTTGACTGATTTTCAGAGTTGATTTATATTTTTACCATATTTGTGCACTTAAACATTTTTTTAAGTATTCAGCATATACTTCCCTTGTTTTAAGCATTGTGTACCGAGCCTTTATTATATGCTCCATGCTTACTGCTCTTATTATGGTATAATCAGTCATCTGACTGATTCTTTTCCTTACTTGATAACCTGTACTCCCATTCGAATCATGAATCCCTGATTTAATTGAATTAAGTCCTGTGATTGATTCAATTTGGTACTATCATTATGTACCTGTTACTCTATTCTCTACTGTTTTCAAAAACTATAAGTATTACTCTTCTTTTCTTACTTAACTGTTGCTCACTTTTTCTATTGTTGCTGCTTCTCTATACTGCTACTCTCTCTGCATACCATCTTGCATACTTTAACTCACCACTACCCTGCATTACTTTACCTTCAACTGGTATGTCTCCTATTTGATTTACAGCCCCAAAAGCAATATGTTTTTTCTATTTTGTGTTACACTTCCTTTTGTCTCTTACATGCTTCTACTTATGGTTTTGTTGCTCTTACTGCAATTAGCATGCCTTTGTGTTGATTGATATAGCCTGGCATGCCTGTGCTTGTTTCCTGCATGTTTCTCCTTATTCCCCCTCACCCCTGTACCCTATTAGCATGTATTCAGGGCCCTTTTAGCTATTAAGTAACCCTGAACCTTTTCCTGATGTGTGAATCTGTCAATCTAATTTTATTAAGACCCTTACCCCTTTTTTTGAAACATGCTTGATTATTCTAAAGTACTTCTCTTTGGTGTTCTGTGTATATGTAACTGTGTTCTTGCTTGTGAGTTATTTGTTCCCTTTTCCCCTGCCCCTGTTTGTGTTTCCTGAGTACTGTGTGACTCTTTGCTTTCAAAACTGATTCTATATTAACTGTTTTCAAACTGAATTGATTACTTTTCTTTCAAAAACTATTTTTTCATGTGAATCCTCTTTCAATTGTTTTCAACTCAACTTTTTCAAATCCTATCACAATCTCACTACTCCTAGAACTTAGGTTCTACCCCCTTAGTGTAAGCATTGCTTTGGGTACCTTGAGTACCTACTAAACTTTGATGCACAAGGATGGTAATTCCACACTTGCACTGATTCAATGTTAATTTATTTGGGTGCCTGGTATTGGCCGAGGGCCCCAATGGGTCCTTAGGGAGCTCTGCCGCACCCAAACCTTGGTAAAAGCTGTGAAACTCGAAAGAAGTGAGGTTAGAGATTTGGGCCTAGTTGAAGGCTCCCTATAGAATAACTTCTTATTCTTTTCATTATCTGTAATTTTGATTATCTTGGTCTGTAATAACTTGTAATGAACAATTGGGATTTATAGTAAAATTGGGAGGGTTATGCATGCTTAGTTTAAGGGTACGAGTAGAAAACATGCTTGTAGGGCTTTTCTTATTTGTGCAATAGATATCCTGTCTAGGACATGCATCTCATACGACTAGAAATCTTGTTTTAGGCTCTTTTACATTTCAGCTTGTTGTTTTACTCATTTTTTTTATAATCACAATCGGTTAATAACCAACAAGTTACTGTCATTGCTACTACATTTAGAGACCATGTTCTTAAGAGCCTTGTGTGCATTAGGTATCATGTCAATTAGAATTTTCGTTTGAGTTGCAATTGTTTGAACACCTCATTAGTTTCGTTTAGTAACATAGGGTTGGTTAACAATTTCTTTTAAAAACTGGAAAACAAATATATATGTGCACTTCCTTTTATAGAATTAGGCAATGTTTTTAATGCCTAGGCAAGCCTTAGGCCGGATAAAATTGATTAATCGTCTTAAGTCTAAGCCATTCGACCTCTTTAAATTGCCCAGACTTGTTTGCCTCCCAGAAGTCCGCTTGGTTTTCCTACTAAACTCACGTCCTATTTTTAATCACATCTATATGTTTTTCTACTAAGTTACCTTTCCAGTCCAGAACTGGACTACTATTTTCTAAAACTTATCAGAATATTATGTCTTTAATATCTTCTGTAATTTTCAAAA
>MU790047.1:0-48346 GCA_026770625.1 Nicotiana glauca
CCGGGAGATCCCCCTGCACTTTTATTTTGGGACTATGGGACGGTATCCCAGGAGATCCCCCTGCACTTTTATTTTAGAACTACGGGACGGTATCCCGGGAGATCCCCCTGCACCTTTATTTTGGGACTACGGGACGGTATCCCGGGAGATTCTTTGATATTGATATGAGATTTGGACTACGGGACGGTATCCCGGGAATTTCCATTGGACAGTTGAGAAAAAGGCTACAAGACGGTATCCTGGAAGACCCTCGTCGGTATTCTTGTAATTTTGCTGTATTTACTCTATGTTTCTGTTTTGTCTTGCAGTACTATATTTCATTGATCTGTCTTATCACATCGCTGTGTTCATTAGTTTTCATCAGACTTCGATACTGTTAATCTCTTGCTACTTTATTGTTTTTCTGTTTCAGTATGGCCCTGACCATTCCTCGTCACTACCCAACCGAGGTTAGGCTTGGCACTTACTGAGTACCATTGTGTACTCACGCCTCTTCTGCGCATGTTTTTCATGTGCAGATCCAGGTGCTTCCGAGCAGGCGTACCATCAGTAGCTGTCAGGGAGCGTATTGGGGACTTGAGGTATACATCCGCTACGTCCGCAGATCCGCAAAGTCTCCTTTTCATTTTATCCATAGCTATTAGATGTTATTTCGATCCTTCTTTGTATTAGACTATTCTGGTGATTAGAGCAGTGTAAGATTTCTTATAGCCTGTATTGCCCGTGGGTTTCCGGGTCTTGGAGGTTACTTCAATTTTTGGTATTAAAGTGTATGTGCCAGGTGGCAACTATATACATTACTCATGTTATTTAGTTTGATTTTAAATTTCGCAAATGGTTATTACTTCCGCAATGTGTTAGGCTTACCTGGTCGTGAAGACTAGGTGCCGTCATGACGTGTTCACAATTGGTGAACTAGGGTCGTGACAGTAATGGAGGAAACAATATAAATCAGACATCAATAAAGAATCAGAAAGTAGCAAGTGCACGGCATCACCCTTCGTGCTTTTACTCTCATCCTCACCAAGCAATGATATAATAAAATGTGCACGACATCACCCTTCATTCTTTTACTCTCTTTTCTCACATATAATCAATAGAATCGGCACGGAATGGTACATCGTGCGGCACGGCATCACCCTTCGTACCTTACACTCTTTTCTCATGATAAACAAACAATGCACGGTATCATCCTTCGTGCTTTAACACTCTTCCCCACCCAAACAACAATCACAAACAGAGGCAGGGGAATAAACAAAATAATAATAGAAATCCCGGTAAGGAAACACAATTAAATAATTAAATCCCGGCAAAGGTACGAAATCAATAATCTCAACATCCCGGCAAGGGAAAATAACCAACAAGGCATCAAATATCCTGGCAAGGGAACAATTTAATAATTCTTTCTCTTTCTTTCACTTTTATTTCATAACTCACTTTACCACTTGAGCCAATGCTCCAAGGGTTCAATCATCTCATATGTTTTTACAATTATAATATAACTTGAGCCAATGCTCCTCAATGTTCATAGGTAACAATTTCCTTCCACAAGCTTTTCACAACAATAGGAATCATCACCAAGGCATGAGAGATACAACGAAATCAAGATATTCACAATTTAAAGACTCACGGTCATGCTAGACACCAACGTATAGATAATCTCGTCACCAAACTTATACGTCGTACTCAATAATTACCACATAGTAAATAGGACTCAACTCCTAATCCCTCAAGCTAAGGTTAGACCAAACATTTACATCGATGCCTTGAACACAACTCAAGCCTCAATTATAGCTTTACCCCTTGATTCAACCGCCAATTCGCTTGTATCTAATCACAACTTACTTAATTACATTAATAAATACTAAATAAATCAACCCCAATGCATGAAAATGAGTTTTCCAAAGTTTTACCTAAAAAGTCAAAAATTATTCCCTGTGGTCAAAATCCCGAGGTTTGAATCAAAACCCGATTACCCATTCATCCACGAACTCAAATATATATTTTATTTTGAAATCGGACATCAAATTGAGGTCCAAATCCCCAAATTTTGAAAAACCTAGGTTCTACCCAAAACACCCAATTTTTCCCATGAAAATCTTGAATTTTAGGTTGAAATCATATTAAAAGATGTTAATAATTGAAAGAAATAAGTAAAAACTAACTTACAATTGATTTGGAAGAAGACTTGTTCTTGAAAAATCGCCTAAGTGTGTTTGGGTTTGGGAAAATATGAAAAATAGGGTTTGAGAAAATTGGGAAATGCAAACAGGGGTTCGCAATTGCGAACCCTGACCCTCCAGATATGGGAATTGTGAAGTTTTGTTCGCATTTGCGAATGCTTCAAAAATTCTGGAACTTCGCATTTGCGGGACCATGGTCGCACTTGCGACATATTGATCGCATTTGCGATCCCTGGCCATCGTTGACACCTTCACATTTGTGAAGTAAATTATCGAATTTGCGATGAAGGATCATGTCAGGGCTGTTTCGCATCAGGTCAGGATCAGGTTAGCACCGGAACCAAAATACGGACTCGATATCATCGGTTTCTAATTAGATTTCATTTCCAATTTTTCTTAAACATTTCCAGAAAATAATTTTACAAAAAAAATTTATTTATCGGGTTTGGAACCTCGGAATTCGATTCCGGGCAAACGCCCAAGTACATATTTCCTACGGACCCTCCGGGACCTTCAAATCACGGGTCCGGGTCCGTCAAATTATGTGTTCGGGTCCGTTTACCCAAGTCAAATTTATTCATTTTAACAT
The DNA here is from genome assembly GCA_026770625.1 of Nicotiana glauca. Lineage (NCBI taxonomy): Eukaryota > Viridiplantae > Streptophyta > Magnoliopsida > Solanales > Solanaceae > Nicotiana > Nicotiana glauca. The sequence continues at coordinate 2,773 of MU790047.1, forward strand.
CAAAACTTAGTATTTTTCACAGAATTTCATTATTAAGCTTTTCAGCTACGCAAAATCGAGACAACTTTGCACGCAAATCGAGATAACTTTAAATAAGGTTTTCAAGGCCTCAGGGACAAAGAATTCAATTAAAAAAAGGTGACTCGTCACATTGTATAACCTAATAATAATGTGTATATTTAAAAAATTATTCAAATTTTATTTTCCTTCTTTGTGTAACACATTTCAGATTGAAAACTAAAGTTCAAGACGACTTCACGTGTGTATCTCTTATTGTAATCCGTGTATATCTCTATGTACATCGGTGATATCTCATATATATTATGTGTATTTTTGTATATCCATGAAAATTTGTGCTATATATACAATATACAATGTGATATACATAGGCGTCCATAAAAATTTGTGTTGCATACCGATATACAACATATACACATACGTCCTCAAATATTTATGTGTGATATATAGTGATGTACACGATATACAATGTGATATACGCATGTCGCAGTTGGATTTTTTGGTTTAATTTTTTACTCGAAACCAGTCTAAATCACTTTTAATCTTGCTCAAATTTTGTATACAGCCTCGTTTAGGTAATTTTCAACCAATTTTAACCACACCCACTCATTAAATCAACCAAAAAAAGGAAGAGAGGAGAAAACCAAAGTTGAAATATATTTTTTCTCTCTTAGTTTTAGTTAATCTTGCTCAAATTTTGTATATAACCTCGTTTGGGTATTTTCAACCAATTTCTATCACACCCACTCATTCAATCAAACGAACAAAAAAAAAAGAAGAGAGAAGAAAAATAAAGTTGAAATATATTTTTTCTCTCTTAGTTTTGCTTCTGATTTTCTCTGATGTGAGATCAACATTATCTTTTAATCACACTGATTATTTTTGCATAATTTGCAAGAATTTTTGCTAAACTATGAGCGCAAAAGAGAAGAGATATAAGAAGAAATACAATTAGAGAAAGGGGGAGGGAAGCCAAAATAAGCGTGTAGTTTTTTTTTTGAGAAAATATAAAAGAGAATAGTTTTTTTAGGATTTGGCTATATAATGCCAATTATTTGGGGCTATCTTTGCCAAACCTAATATAAGGCTTAAATATTGCCAATCCCTATTATGGGTTGTTATAGGATGCTAATTTTTCGGGGTTTTGGCATGGTATAACAACATACTCATATAATTGGTAGAAAATAACTCTAGCTATAGAGATTGTCATCAAATAGCCAATAAATGTATATAACAATAATAATATGTATATCATAACTTTTTTCTTCTTCTTGTTTATACCAACATGTATATTGAAATTTTATTTTCATTTTTGTATTCAAATAATATTATTCTTTGTATATCAATAATGTAAAAATATATGTATAATTATTATTTCCTTCATATCAATGTAAATCACAATAAAAATATTGTACTATTTGTATATCACGGTGTATAGCACATCGAACATATGTATACCAAAATAGATATCATAAGTTTATTTTTCTTCTTTGTGTACCTCAAATTAATTTTCTTTGTATACTAAAATATTATTTACTCCCACAATCATATTTGTTATTTTTATATTTTAGAACTTGCTTAAACATGCTATATCAAAAATTTATTTTCCTTTTTAATCAATAATTAATAATTATATTATTTATATATCATAGTGTATAGCCTAATAATAATGTGTATATCAAAAAAATTATTAAATTTTATTTTCCTTCTTTGTATAATACATTTCAGATTCAAAACTCAAGTTCAAGATATGTGTATCTCTTATTGTAACCTATGTACATCAGTGATATCTCATGTATATTATGTGTATCTGCGTATATCCTTGAAAATTCGTGTTAAATATACGATATACAATGTGATATACACAGGCGTCCATAAAAAATTATATTGTACACCGTTATACAAATCAATACACATACGTGCTTAAAAAATTGTGTGTGATATACACTAATGTACACGATATACACATGTCGCAGTTGGATTTTTAGGTTTGATTTTTTGCCCGAAATCAGTCTAAATCACTTCTAATCTTGCTCAAATTTTATATACAGCATCGTTTAGGTATTTTCAATCAATTTTAATCACACCCAGCTCATTAAATCAACCCAAAAAAAGGAAGAGAGGACAAAACCAAAGTTGAAATATATTTTTTTCTCTCTCAGTTTTTGCTAATCTTGCTCAAATTTTGTATATAACCTCGATTAGTGTGACGACCCAAAGGGGTCATCATCTATTTTTAATTGAATTATGTGTTTCTGATGCCTTAAAAATCTCATTTAGAGTCGCATCGATTTGCGTGTACAGTACGGCTGCGTAGCCGGAAAGCTTTAATATGAAATTCTGTGAAAAATGCTAAGTTTTGATGTTAAACTAAATAAATTTGACCTTGGTCAATGTTTTGGGTAAACGGACCCGGGACCCGTAATTTGACGATCCCAGAGGGTCCGTAGAAAAATATGGGACTTGGGCGCATGCCCGGAATCGAATTCCGAGGTTGCAAGCCCGAAAAATAAATTTTTTTTGTAAAATTATTTTCTAGAAATATTTAAAAAAATTAGAAAGGAAATCTGATTAGAAAGCGATGGTATCAGGCCCGTATTTCGGTTCCGATGTCCGTTACAGGTCTTATATATGTTGTAAGTCATTCTTGTGAAATTTGGTTAAAAACGTACGTCGTTTGACGTGATTCGGACCTAAATTGGAAAATTTGATGTTTTATGAAGTTTGAAAGAATTCTTGGATTCTGAGGTTTAATTCGATGTTTATGATGTTATTTCGGCTATTTGATCGCACAAGTAAGTCTGTAAGATATTTTTGAGGTTGTATGTATATTTGATTTTCAGCCCCGAGGGCTCGGGTGAGTTTTGGATAGGCCACGGGTTGCATTTTTAACTTAAAATTTTGCTGGTGTGAACGACCTACAGGCATCGTATTTGCGAAGCCAGCCTCGCAAATGCGAGCTATGCATCACAAATGTGAGACAACACCTAGGCAGCCTTTGTCGCAAATGTGAAGATTTAAATGCGATGCACCTAAATGCTAAGTCATCGCAAATGCGATGCAATGCTTAGTCATCGCAAATGCGATATTTCTCTCGCAAATGCGAAGTCGCAATTGCGACTACTGCTTCGCAAATATGAAAGCTGGGAAATTATGAAGGGTTCACAAATGCGAACCCTGTTTCGCAATTCCCATATCCGTGAGGTCGGGGTTCGCAATTGCGAACCCATGATTGCATTTCCCATATCAAAGACCTGCAATTTTACACTTAAACGATTTTGAACCCCATTTTTCATATTTTCTCAAACCCAAACACACTCAGGCGATTTTTCAAGAACAAATCTTCTTCCAAATCAATTGTAAGTTAGTTTGTACTCATTTCTTTCAATCATTAACATCTTTTAACATGATTTCAACCTAAAATCCAAGATTTTCATGGGAAAATTGGGTGTTTTGGGTAGAACCGAGGTTTTCAAAAATTGGGATTTGGACCTCAATTTGAGGTCCGATTTCAAAATAAATTATATTTGAGTTCATGGGGGAATGGGTAATCGGATTTCGGTTCGAACCTCGAGTTTTGACCATGTGGGCCCGGGGAAGATTTTTTACCTTTTACGTAAAACTTTGGAAAACTCATTTTCATGCATTGGGGTTGATTCATTTAGTGTTTATTAATGTAATTAAGTAATTTGTGATTAGATACGAGTGAATTGGCAGTGGAATCACGGGGTAAAGCAATAATTGAGGCTTGAGTTGTGTTCAAGACATCGAGTTAAGTGTTTGGTCTAACCTTAGCTTGAGGGATTAGGAGTTGAGTCCTATTTGCTATGTGGTAATTGTCGAGTTAGGCGTGGTGGCGAGTATCTATACGTTGGTGTCTAGCATGATCGTGAGTCTTTAAATTGTGAATATCTTGATTTCGTTGTATATCTCATGCCTTGGTGATGATTCCTATTGTTGTGAAAAGCTTGTGGAAGGAAATTGTTACCTATGAACATCGAGGAGCATTGGCTCAAGTTATATTATAATTGTGAAAACATATTCTGATTGAACCCTTGGAGCATTGGCTCAAGTGGTTCAGTGAGTTATGAAATAAAAGTGAAAGAAAGAGAAAGAATTATTAAATTGTTCCCTTGCCGGGATATTGATGCCTTGTTGGTTATTTTTCCTTGCCGGGATGTTGAGATTATTGATGTTGTACCCTTGTCGCGATTTGATTGTTTAATGTGTTCCCTTGCCGGGATTTCTATCTTTATTTTGACCCATTGTTTGTGATTGTTGTTTGGGTGAGGAAGAGTGTTAAAGCACGAAGGGTGATGCAGCATATTTTTTGTTTATTGTAAGGAAAGAGTGTAAAGCGCGAATGGTGATGTCGTGCATTATTTGTTTAATGTGAGGAAAGAGTGTAAAGCACGAAGGGTGATGCCGTACCGCACGATGTACCATTCCGTGCTGATTCTATTGATTATGTGTGAGGAAAGGGAGTAAAAGCACGAAGGGTGATGCCGTGCACGTTTTATTATATCATTGTTTGGTGAGGACGAGACTAAAAGCACGAAGGATGATGCAGTGAACTTGCTGCTTTCTGATTCTTATTTGATGTGTGAGTTACATTGTTACCTTCGTTACTTGATGACATTTACTTGGAATTGTTACTTTCCCCATAGCATGCTCCCTCTCCCATAAGGATTTGGTTAGCTCTGTATCTCGATTTCGCTGTATATGTGTATATATTTGTACAGATTTATGTAGTAGTCCGATCTAGCCTCGTCACTACTTCGTCGGGGTTCAGTAAGCCCTTACCAGCACAAGGGGTCGGTTGTGCTGATACTACACTATGTGCCCTTTTGCACAAATCCTGGTACCGGACAGCCACAGTAGCTCGAGAGCGAGCCTTCAGTCCACCGAGACTGCGAGGTAGCCTTGCAAGCGTCCGCAGGCTCGGCGTTTCCTCTATCTTTATTTATGTTCTGTTATCTCTTGTATTCGAGACAGACAATGTTATATTTCTTTCAAACGGTTGTATTTAGTACTCTTAGTGGTCCGTGAGTGATGTGACACCAGTTCTTGGGTAGAGGCATATGTTGATTTTTGCATTATTGTTCAGCGTATTAATTTATGTCTTCCGCTTTAATTTAGTATTTTCGTTGTTATTGAAATATTTAATGGTTGCTTTTATGATTGATAAAAAGGACTTAAAATAAAAGAGTTAGTAGTTTTATGATGTGTGGCTTGCCTAGCTTCTACGAATAGGCGCCATCACGACCACCGAGGGTGGAAAATTCGGGTCATGACAAGTTGATATCATAGCTCTAGGTTACATAGGACGGACAAGCTCAGTAGAGTCTGAGGGATCGGTACGGAGAATCCCATAGAGGCTACTGAGTTAGGAAAAGTTTCACATTTATTCTTTCTTTTCGTGCGGTTTGGTTTCTCAAAGCTAATTTAATAATATCTACTCTGTTCTTTCGCAGATGGCGAGAACACGCGCTTTCTCATCTACTGCTCAGCGGCACGAGCCCCCAGCAGCAGTACCCACTAGAGGCAGAGGCCGAGGCCGAGGTAGGGGCTAAGCTCAACCCCGAGCAGCAGCACCAGTGGCGGAGCCTCAGGTTGATTTTGACGAGGAGGTTCTGGCGCCAGCAGTTTCGGTGGACCCAGCTCAGGTCCAAGAGGGGTTTATTGCTACCCTAGTTCTTCAAGACGCTCTGGTCCGATTGGTGGGCCTAATAGAGATTGTCACCCATGTAGGCTTGGTTCCTGTAGCACCAGCCACTTTTCAGGCTGGAGGAGGAGCCCAGACTCCTGCTACTCGTACTCCGGAGTAGGTAGCTCCCCAGATTCAGACTCCAGCAGTTCAGCCAGTTGGAGCAGCTCAGTCAGGTATGGTAGCCCAGGCCGGTGATGGAGCAGCTTGTGTGCCGATGCTTTATGGAGATTGGATAGGTTCACCAAGCTCTTCACTACTACCTTCAGCGGTGCATCTATCGAAGATCCTTAGGATTATCTGGATAGTTGCCATAAGGTTATTCGGAACATGGGTATTGTTAAGACCAATGGGGTTGATTTCGCTACATTTCGCTTGTCTGGATCTGCCAAGACTTGGTGGAGGGATTATTGCTTAACTAGACCAGCGGGGTCGCCAGCCTCCCTAGGAGAAGTTCACGCAGCTATTACACAGCGAGAGGCCTATCGGAGGCAGTTCGAGCATCTCCGACAGGGATCCATGACAGTCACCCAGTACAAGACCAGGTTCATTGATTTGGCTCGCCATGCTCTTATTATAAATCCCACTGAGAGGGAGAGAGAGACGGTTTTGATAGCACTCATGGCTGTCACACCTCCTTTTTACCTATACCTTGGGAGGGGTATAAATAGGGGAGTTTCTCCAATTAAAGGACAATCGAAACAGAATTTATTATTAAGAGATTCAGAGTCGTCACTTGGAAGATTTATGGTATCCCAAGTCAACAGTTCAAATTCCGAATCGAGGAAAAGATTGATTCTGTATTACAGTCCACGCACCAGAAATTCAGGTAAGGAATTTTGTTAACCGGGATAAGGTGTTAGGCATTCCCGAATTCCGTGGTTCTAGCTCGGTCGCTCAATTGTTATATTCAGCTTAAATATCTGATTTTAAACACCTATGTGCAATTTTAGTTTTAACCGCTTTTATTCATTTTTAGAGAAAATTGCAATGTTATTAAAACACGTCTCGAACTACGTCACATAAATGCACCCGCAACTTTCGACATATTTTAACATCGTTGAGATTTGGATTTGGGTCACATATTGTGCACCCGAGTTTAGGAAGGTAGATTATTAAAATACGCGCCTAAAACAACTACGCGTTTACACTTTGCTCGGGCCGTGGAATTTGTTAAGGTTACACCTCAATTATTCTAAGGTTTTAAATATTAATCCAACGATGGTCACGAGTTATGTGTTTCCTTGATATGGCACGCCCTACTCTAACTAAGGAACTATACTTAATTAAAAGGATTAAGGCAATTTTGAGCTTTGGCCAAGTTGAATTCTTTATGTATCCATGAATAGTTAAAATAGAACACTATACGCCTAACATTTGAGGAAAATTTGGGATTTGAAGAAACAAAGCTATTTATTTAAAGAACAAAACATGATCAACATGACTAGGCTAGCCTCGAAGCCCAGCTATAAACGTGCATACAATAAATGGGTAAATAAACGAAACCATGAACTCCTTGGGCTTAAATGATGCATTAAACAAATTTAAAGAAAGAAAAAAAATGAATCAATTACACCCAAAATTGAAGAACTAAACTTTTGGACTAGGCTGCTCGATTTGGGCCTGTGTGCACCAACAGCCATAGTGTCATGACCCAATCCTACCTGGTCGTGATGGCGCCTCTCGTGAAGACAAGGCCAGCCAACATAGTATTTACACCTTCTCTTTAACAATCATTAACATGAACAAGTCTAAAGCATCCATTAATGCGGAATAACAATGATAACAAGGATACCATCCCAAATCCAATCCGCAATTGGGGTGTCACAAGTCATGAGCTACTGCAGAGTTTAAATGAAATACTACAAGTTTGTATCCAAGAACATAGTCCGAAGATAAATGAAATACAGATGATAAGGAAAAAATAGGGTTGTGGACGTCGACAGTTACCTCGTCTCTCCGGGTCCGCCTGGTCTGGAAGGAAAATCAGTGCTCAGGAATGAACTCAGCTATGCATGTATCTGCACACATATTGCAGGGAGTAATATGAGTACTCCGACCCAGTGACTAATAAGAATAAATAACGACTGAGAACATAGAATCCCATAAAGGCACAAGTAATGTTATCCCAAGCGGTAAAAATCAAATAAACAGTAAAACCAGTGAAATATAGTAAGAAATTCTCTTTGAAAACGGTTAAAAACAATTATTCTCAATCCAAAAGAAATGCTCAGAAACCTGCCCCTCGGGCGTAATATCAAACTGTCAGCTTAGTGCCTGCCCTGCGGGTTCAGTATCAATCACACAGTACAACATCAGCCCCTCGGGCTCACTCTCAATCACATGGGTACCCGCGCTCACTGTGGATGTGCAGGCTACGGAGGGGCTCCTCAGCCCAAGCGCTATCAATAAGGCCTGAAAGCCTGAACAATATCAATGCGAGGCCTGAAAGCCTGCTCATAATACACTCGAGGCCTGAAAGCCTCCTCACCAGTCACTCGAGGCCTGAAAGCCTCCTCACATCACTCATTATGCCCTCACATATGGCCCTCGGCCTGTATCAGTCCAAAATAGTCAAAAGCCCCTCGGGCATTAGTAAAATAAATATATTCAGCTCAACAATTGTTCAAATATGAGTTAAAACTCCAAGTTTGAGTAAAATATAGTTGAGTTGATGAAACAATATAAATCACATGGACTGAGTTCAAATAATATTTCAAATAGTGAGGAAAAATAGTGATGATAGTTCATATAGAGTTCCAACAGTCGGCAATAAGCCCCAAATATGGCAATAAGCCCAAATCATAGTGTAAAATAACAAGTCATAGTTAATACGCGGTAAAATATCATCCAGAATGGACCAAGTCACAGTCCCCAATAGTAAATGACCCGCGCTTGTCGTTGAACATGTGTCTCATCTCAACACAGCACCAAGTTGTGCAAAATCCGGGGTTTCAAATCCTCAGGACGTCATTTAAAATCATTACTCGCCTCTAGCCGGCCAAAAGTATAGTTCGCCAAGTCTTTTCCCCTCGAATCGACCTCCTCGTACGTCGAATCTGATCAAAACCACAAGAAATATGTTACAATAGGCTAAAGGAACATAACCCAATCGAAATTACTCAAAAAACGTCGAAAATCATGAAGTTGGCAAAACCCGAGCCCCGGGCCCACTTCTCAAAAAATTACGAAATTTACATCACCGGACTCCTCGTCTCTCCACGAGTCCACACATATCAAATTTATCAAAATCGGAGCCCAAATTCCTCATCAAATCCCAAATTTCCATTTCAAAAACCAAGCCCTTCTTCCAATTTTTAACCAATTTTTCCAAGAATTAAAGGTTGATTCTTCAATAAAATGATGTTTCTAGGCCATATGACTTACCTCCAATCGATTCCCAGTCAAAACTCTCTAAAATCCCCGTCAAAAGTTCTCAAGCTCGCTCCAAAATGGTGGAAATAACATAACCCTCGCGGATGATAAATAACATTTAAACCTACTGGCCTTCAAGGGTTTCCGCTTCTGCGGTCCCCACATCGCTTCCGCATGACCGCTTAAGCGGAATCTCATTAAATCCCAACGGTCGCTTCTGCGAAGCCTCACCTCCAAGCCCAAACCGCTCCTGCGACTTGTTATCCGCTTCTGCGGACTTGCATAGGCGAAAATATTTTCGCTTCTGCGGAACTGCTCAACCTCACCCTCTTTCGCACTTGCGATGACATCTCCGCTTCCGCGCAACTGCATCTGCGGTCTCCTTCCCGCAGATGCGGAAACACCTGCTGCAACCAAACCTGCAATTTTTTTCCAACTTCAAATTCCTTCCGTTAGCCACCCGAAATCACCCCGAGGCCCCCCAGGACCTCAACCAAAGGCACCAACATATTCCAAAACATCATACGAACTTGTTCCAACCATCAAAACACATCGAACAACACTAAAATCATCAATTCATATCGGATTCAAGCCTAAGTTTCTTTAAAACTTCCGAAACACGCATTCGATCAAAACCCAACCAAAACACCTCCGAATAACCTGAAATTTTGTACGCACATCCAAAATCACCTAACGGAACTATTGCAACTCTCGGAATTCCATTCTGACCCCCGGTTTGAAATCTCACCTACCAACCGGAATTCGCCAACATACTAACTTCGCTAATTCAAGCCTAATTCTACACGGGACCTCCAAAATCACTTCTGATCGCGCCCTTAAGTCATAATTCATCCCCCGAAGCTAACCGAATCAACGTAAATCACATCCGAGTCCTCTAACTCAATAGTCAACTTGCGGTTGACTTTTCCAAAACAAGCATCCCTTGAATAGACTAAGTGTCTCATTTCCATCTAAAATCCATCCAATTCAACTCGATCACCTCAAATACCGATAATGAAGCATAGAGAAACATAATGTGGGGGAAACGGATTGGTAATTCACGTGATGACGGGCTGGATCGTCACACATATCAACTCATGACATCCCAGGTCAATTGCAAAGTTCCAATACAATTTTTATGCCAAATCGTAATACTATTTTGAAAAATGCAGCATTTATCATTTTTACAGTATAACCCTTATTTCCCAAGACATTGAGCATTGTAGTTATTCAATCCATTTTACTATCAGAACACGACCAACCTAATAGGACCATTTCTGAAATATGCTTCATGACTAATCTTCAATCAATTTACCATGCTTGACAACATAGTCGTGTGATTTCACATTCAAATGAGTTCTTGCAACACAACTCCAAATAATTATGATCGCTAAGTAGCTAACTATTAAAACATTATGAGTTAAATAAAGTCTTGAACGGTGTACATCATACAATCACAATCAAACATATGACATGAGGGATTCAACCCCAAAATTAAACTTACACACTAACTGGAACTCAACACAGCCTCAGAATACTTTCCAGCCATATGAACGAAGTCCATAACACTCAACCAACAGGAAAGTACACATCTAACCCCAAAAAAAACTAATGAAGCCTAATACCTATCAAAAACATCATTGCATTCTTCACAAAGGTTAATAAGAAAAGATCAATGAAGTTCAAACATGTTATTTAACACCTAATATAAATACTATATCCATGTTGCAATTATATTACTGAACATGTCCCAAGTTAAAACAACAGTAAACTTCAGCTATTCAAACTTAAAAATTCATTTAAACAGTACACCATATTAGGCTAATAAAATACTGAAAGATACACTATTGAATCACAAATGAGACTGATGCTATGTTCTGAACTTCTACATTTAAACCTATTTCTAAAAAAAATAAGACATTACTGCAACACTCCCACAATCTGAAAACAGCTACAACATGCAAGTTATGAACTAATCAACAGGAATTAACTGATTTATATTAAAAAAAAATGAATAAACAGATAAAAAAACTTCATGGAAGATCAAACTTGCCTTTATTTCAGCCTCAAATTGAGAGCTACGTCATAATAGAAGTGTAGAGTCAGCAGACAACATGCAGCAGGACAGTATGGAAACCAGATTCAGAGGATAATCAATCAAGAATCCAACTTCAACCCAATAGTGATACCCAGCAGGTCCCAAAGCCCCAAACTTGGACTGAATATATATCCAAGCTTGAAAATCTCAGAATTCAACAAATATAGAACAAAGATTGAACAAGTAAACTTTAGCCATTTGAATTTTTTCTGGATTTTTCTTTCCTCTCAAACCAACGTGTATCACTGTATCCAGTATGTATCTGTGTGTATTTTCCCTATCCCTCAATGTCTATCTGTTTTTCTCTCTATTAATCTATGTTTATCACTCAATGTCTATCAGTGTATTTTGCGGTCTTAGAGTCTAAAAATCCCACTTTTCTATCAGCCCATACCTCTCAATTTATACCTCAGCCCTTATCCCCTTCTAGCCTTTTTCTTTCCTTTTTACTTGTACATCTAAACCTTTTATTATTACCCCCATGTTATCTACTTTCCAGCTCCTAAAAGGCATTTAACAGGGTGTCAATCCACTAGTAATCCCCTTTTCGTTTTTAATTCATTCCTTTTTCTTTTATCAGTTCAGTATTGCATCATTACCCCTCTGTTAGCAGACTTTATTTTAATTACTGAGGGTCCCAATTCCTCAAACTACCCCCTGAAACTCCTGTTTTACATCTTTTAAGTCTTGATTTTTTACAAACAACAACAAAAACAATGACTGACACATTCAGCTGATTAGAAAAATTGGAAACAACTATTGAATCCTTTTAAACCTTGAGTTAATCTATTGTAAAGACCTACAATGGAACTTTTCAGCAATATTAGAAAGCTGATTTCAAACCAATTCAAATGCACATTCAAACTCAAGTTCTGACCCCAAGCCCTACCAACCTAATTGCAGTAAAATATATGGCCAATTTGAACCTTGCTGACTATTAACTCGATACTTATGAATTAAACACAAACAAAAATAATAGAATCAATTAAGGCGGAATTGACCTTAAGCCCGCAACAAAATACTAACCTCGTCATGCTAAGCATTTTCAATATTGGTCAAATGAAGCAGAACAAGAAGAATGAGAAAAAAACATGAAAGAGACGTGGAAAAGAAAACAAAAAATAAAGAAATGAAAGAAAAGGGAACGGAAATACCTACACACTGTCCAGGCTTTGAAAATCTTCTTCAACCCCTTGATTTTGACCGAAAGGGGTCTCAATCATGTGTTCTCAGACGAAAACACATAACCAAGGGTTTCGGTCTTAATCCTCGTCCAATCCGCCAGTTTTAGGGTTTTGACATTTTAGGACTCATCTCTGATTTAAGATTCGACGAGTTCAGGGGATATTTGAGGAAAGCTGAGTACGGATTTGGGAAGAGGGGGTCCTAGCGATCATGGGGTGTTGATTTGGGCCAGTCTGAAGAGGCGCCGCCACCGGGGAATCTTGTGGCGGCGCTAGGGTTCATGTTCTCAAATCGATATTCGACGAGTTCTGGGGTGATTCGAGGGAAGGTGGTTGGTGATTGGGTAAGAGGAAATTGAGGGGAGCATTTGGTGTTAAGGTGGAGGTGAACGGAGACTTGCCGCCGGACATGGCGGTGGAACCGTTTGGTTTTTTGAATATTCGAAAGTCTAGGCTAGGATTCGAGGGAGACTGATGGTGGATCAAGGATGGGGAGGTTAAGGTGAATACATGGTGTAAATTTGTGCCTGATTGGATGCCGCCCGCCGGCGGAGGAGATTTTCGGGCGGCGGTTTACGCGAAGGATGGTGGCGTTACCTATGGTCTCTAGAGACTAGAGAGACGGTGAGGGGGGTTCTGAGGGGGTTGGGTTTGTTTGGACCGTTATATACTGGAGTGGGGATTGAATCCAGGCCAGTCGATCAAATGAGATCAACGGCTTGGATCAATACACTTAATAAAACGGTGTCGTTTAGACACTCTTGAGATCGGATCAGTCTCTGATGGAACGGGTCGGGGATGAATACGGGTAAGGGTGAAGGCTTCTGACCGTTCGATTGGATTAATTCAATGGCTCAGATCAAAAGACCTCCACACGACGTCGTTTTGGCTCTACGAAGGGCGGACTGGATTGGGCGTGGAATTGGGCTGGTTTTGGGTGATATTGTTTGGGCCTGGGGTGGATTGTTTTGGTTTGAACCAAATTGACCCAACTCTAATGATTTTCCTCTTCTCTTTATTTTCTAGACTTCTAATTAAAATAAAATATAAACATAAATTAACCTTTGATCCAAATTATCCTAAAATACTAATTAACTCTAAATGGTAATTATCACAAAATAACTAAATACTACATTTAAAAGAAAATTATACAATTTGACATTAAACACTTAAAAATGCAAAGTACGTTATTTTTTTTAAATTTTTTTTCTTCATTTTTGTAAAACAACCACTTACTTAATTAATCCTAATTGTAAAATTAAATCGTAAATACGGATGCAATTTATTTTTGTATTTTCCATTAATTTACACAAATAAACAAACGTGCACACACAAATGCAAACAATAGTTGAAAACATCACGAAAATTTCACAAAATTGCACACAAAAGGAAAAATTATTTTATTTGAATTTTTTGGGAGTGATTCGTGTGAGGCAAAAATCACGTGCTCACAGCTGCCCCTCTTTGCCCGTAAACACGAAGAGTTTTCGTGCAAAGATAAAGTGACCGGATACGAGCAATTTTTGCCCGTTTGAATATTCCGTGTGAAGCACTTTTTGAAAGATTTGACCGAACCTCTGCTTCAAAGGTTTCCTACATATGGCTAAAAAGGAATCAGGTCAATGTAGTTCAGGAAGTTTTGGCAGCTCGTACTACCATGAAGCTGTGGTTTACTATTGTTGTTGCTGCTGCTGACCCCCTTATTACACCATGCTAAAAGAAAAAAATGAAGAAGCTAGACTGGACTATAGTCTACGAATTACAAAGACTTATTCTTGGACTTGTTCTGCGACCGTTGTTGCCTTGTCGACTTGTATTTCCCTACATCAATTCTTTTGTTGCTGCCTTGCACCGACTTCTTGAGATGTTCTCCTTTTCCTTCAGGCGGGTACCTGACTGCTGATCTTTTAAATGTCTTCTCTTGATTATTGTCGTCTTCCTCTGTTCTCCAGGCGGGCTCCTAAGTACTTGATCTTGAATGTATTCCTCTATTCTTCAGGCAAGCTCCTGAGTTCCATCACTTCAATTGTATCCCTTGCTCTCCAGGCGGGCTCCTGACGAGACTTGAATTGCATCCCCTTGTTCTCCAGGCGGGCTCCTGACTTCTTTACTTGAGTTGTATTCCCTTGTTCTCCAGGCGGGCTCCTGACTTCTTTACTTGAATTGTATTCCCTTGTTCTCCGGGCGGGCTCCTGACTTCTTGACTTGAGTTGTATTTCCTTGTTCTCCAGGCGGGCTCCTGACTTCTTGACTTGAATTCCCTTGTTCTTTAGATGGCTACCTGACTTCAACAAAATAGACAAAATGAAAGGAAATTTTCTGCCCTAGTTTGATAACTGAGTGTAACTGTGAGAGGCGAATCATGTTAATGATGATAATTTAAAAGTTATATCCCATTATCCATGTGGGTCCTGAAAACTTCTGATAAATTAATTACATGTTTTAAAACTTCATTATATTTTCTTACTACTGAACTTCTTGTTTTTCCTTTTTCTTTTTCAAGATAATCTTAATGCTCTATCCCATTATCCAGGAGGGTTCTGAAAACTTCTAATCAAATCTTACCTTACGAATGACAACCTTTATGTTTGAATTAAACTTCCTTACAACATTCTTTATCCTAATTCTTGTTATTTGCCGGAAATCTTAAAGCTAGGTCCCATTATCCAGGAGGGTCATGAGAGCTTCCTAATTCAAATTGGGATAAAAAGGTAAAGAAAGATGGTGTTTTCTTTGAGTGATTTTGTGTCAAAATCTGCTTCTTATGCTTATTTCAAAACAAGTCCCATTTTCCATGAGAGTCCTGAGGATTTAGTTAATCAAACTTTTTTGGTACTTACTCTTCCTTGAGGCATGTTTCTCTACTATCAACAACATTTGCCATACATGTTTCAAATCAAAGAAAAGTTTGTCAGTTTAACATATGTTGATTGGTTGTGAAACTCTTGCTGGGGATGGTTTCCCCCTTTCTCCTTTCAATACTCTGTTTTGTCTGACTACTCTGAACCTGGTCGAGAATTTCCAACCATCCGACTACTTCCTTATCCAAAACTTTCCAATTGTTAATTCTCACTTCTAGCCTTCTTATCAGAAACTTTCCCTTTTTGGACTTCTTATCCGATCCCATACCTTCACGGAATCTTAATCATTCCCTCATTTGGTTTACTAATGAAGACTCTTACGTCCTATCATCTTCTCTTCGGTCGATCCTAGCCCTACTTGGCTTTGTAGTATATTGGAATCTGTCAATAAACTCTGAAAATCCTTCTTGTTTATTTAAAACAAACTATTAGTGAAAAAGTCTTAGCCAAAAGAAATGAAATGCGATGATTTCAAAAAATAAAAAATAAAGAAGAAAATCTTCCTTTGGAAGACTGTTTGAGAAAAGAAAAGTACTTATCTGAAAGGGATAACCGGCCCTAATGATCATGTTGTGCATTTCGGATTAATCAACCCAGCCTATTCAATCAATCTATTTTCCAATTGTCTTGCTTTGTGCCTCAAATTTTTCCACAACCTAACTCTTTTTGCCGAATCAACATCGTTGTTTAACTTGATGCCTTGACGGCTCTTTTTGCCGTCAACCTCATCTCATTTGTACCTATATCAATTCCTTGTCGCCTTATGGTGCCTGTGAAGTTTTTCACCAATAAGACTCTCTCATTTTTGGACTTCTCTCAGCTTTCATCGCCTTAGTGCCCTTGCGGGTTTTCACTAATAAGGCTCTCTCATTTTTGGACTTCTCTCAGCTTTCATCGTCTTACAATGCCCGTGCGGGTTTTCACTAATAAGACTCCCTCATTTTTCATTTTCTTGCTTAAAACCGGAGTGTTGCCCCTGGTATGAATCATCTTTACTTGCTTGACATGGCACCTCTCGAAGACTGATCAGGAGGTCTTTCTTTAGACAATAGTGTGGGTTCTTGGATAGGGTTGGAAGGAAAAGGGTATCAAAAGGCTCAAAACGAGTTCAGCGGGTTAAAATTACAACTTTTTGGAATCAGACTTCTTATTTCGAACACAACTTCTGCCCCAGTTTCTTACTTGGGGACCTTTTGATTTTTGTTTCACTATGACCGAGCCGTGAATCTGCCTAACGTATCCTTAAGGGAATCAGGTCAAACGTAGTTCACACTTTCTTCCTTGTTGTTACAGTTTTTTTTCATTTATTATTATTATTTTTCCTTTTCTGTTTACTTTTCCCTTTTTCTTTTCTTTCTTCTCTTTTCTTTCTTTTTGGTTATTGATTCCAAAAGAGGGGTACGAAATAAAATAAGTAAGGCTCAAAAGGACGGACAACGTGTAAAGTGTAGTCTAACAAATTGCCTTCGTCATTTCAACCTTCGAGATAATGCCAAGTACAAACAATCAATAACTATCAAAGACATCATACATAATATCTCTTGATTGCATCAGAATTGATTATCTATGCATTTTCCTTCGATATCTGTTTAACATAAAGCTCCATTGGACAATACTCTGGTCACAATGAACGGCCCTTGCCAGTTCGGGGCGAACTTGCCCTTCGCTTCAGCCTGATGTGGAAGGATCCGTTTCAACACTTGCTGCCCTACATCAAACTTCCTGGGACGCACCTTCTTGTTGTATGCTCTTGCCATCCTCTTTTGATACAACTGGCCATGACATACTGCTGCCAATCTTTTTTCATCAATTAAACTCAGCTGCTCCAAACGGGTTTTGACCCATTCATCATCATCAATCTCAGCCTCGGCGACAATCCGAAGGGACGGGATTTCAACTTCCGCAGGTATTACTGCTTCAGTGCCTTATACCAATAAATAAGGAGTTGCACCTACTGAAGTACGAACAGTAGCGCGATAACCCAACAGCGCAAATAGTAACTTTTCATGCCATTGCCTGGAACTTTCTACCATTTTCCTCAGTTTTTATTTATGTTCTTGTTAGCTGCATCAACTGCTCTATTCGCCTTGGGGCGATACGGAGTGGAATCACAATGTGTAATCTTAAACTGCTGACATACTTACTTCATCAAATTGCTGTTAAGATTTGCACCATTATCCGTGATGATCACCTTTGGTATCCCAAATCGACAAATGATTTTCGAATGAACAAAATCGAGCACTGCCTTCTTGGTTACAGACTTGAAAGTTTTAGCCTCAATCCATTTGGTAAAATAATCAATTGCCACCAGAATGAACCTGTGTCCATTGGATATTGCGGGATTAATGGGTCCAATGACATCCATGCCCCAAGCAACGAACGGCCACGGTGCTGACATCGTGTGCAATTCCGATGGTGGAGAATGAATCAAATCACCATGTATCTCGCATTGATGACACTTGCGCACAAAGCTAATACAGTCTCGCTCCATGGTGAGCCAATAATACCCTGCTCGAAGGATCTTCTTCGCCAACACATATCCGTTCATATGTGGTCCATAAACTCCAGAATGCACCTCTGCCATAACTGTCGTGGCTTGACTAGCATCTATGCATCTTAGCAATCCCAAGTCCGGTTTTCTTTTGTACAACACTCCTCCACAGAGGAAAAATCCACTTGCCAATCGCCGAATTGTTCTCTTTTGCTCTCCTGTGGCCTGCGCTGGGTATATCCCCATTCTGAGGTACTCCTTGATATCATGGAACCATGGTTCGCCATCCAACTCTTCTTCTACCATGTTATAGTAAGCATGTTGATCGCGGACTTGATTATGCAGAAGGATCAACATAAGCTTTGTCTGGATGATGCAACATTGCTGCCAAGGTAGCTAAAGCATCAGCAACCTCATTATGGTCTCTTGTAATATGTTTGAACTCCACTGACCGAAACCGTTGACAAAGATCATGCAAACATTGTCGGCACGGTATGAGCTTCAAATCCCGTGTCTCCCATTCTTGAATTTGATGTACCAGAAGGTCCGAGTCACCCAAGACCAAGACTTCCTGAACATTCATGTTTGGAGTTAACCTTAACCCTAAAATGCATGCCTCATACTCAGCCATGTTGTTGGTACAATAAAACCGAAGCCGAGCTGTAACAGGATAATGATGTCCTGTTTCAGAAATAAACACAGTTCCTATTCCAACTCCTTTCATATTGGCAGCCCCATCAAAGAAAAGTTTCCATCCGGGTTCATCCGGCAGTTCTAGCTCATCAATATGCATCACCTCTTCATCAGGAAAATAAGTCCTCAACGGCTCGTATTCTTCATCGACCGGGTTTTCAGCCAAGTGATCAACCAATGCTCGGGCTTTCGTTGCAGTCCTCGTCACGAAGACTATGTCAAACTCTGTGAGCAATATTTGCCATTTTGCAAGTCTCCCTGTGGACATAGTCTTTTGGAAGATATACTTCAATGGATCCAAGCGTGAAATGAGGTAAGTAGTGTAGGACGACAGATAATGTTTCAATTTTTGTGCTACCCAAGTTAGGGCACAACATGTCTTCTCCAGGTGCTTAACCTCATAACCAAATGAATTTTCCACGACCGTCAAATAAAGAATCAACAAAAGGTTGTAGGAGAATGCCACATCCAACACTTGGAATTCCATGGTGAACTCCACAGGCCCAATCGTCAGTTCCAGCACTATATCTTCGACTGAATCTTTGCCCCAGCCGTCGAATCCCTGAACACAAATGTTGTTCTTGCGGATTCTGTCGCTATCCACTTTCAGTTTGTTCAACGTAGAGAGAGGACGTTGCACTAGACCCATTGTCAATCAAAGCTCGGGTAACCACAGATTCCTTGCATTTTACTGTAAGATAGAGGGCCCTATTATGCTCGGTGCCTTCTTTAGGTAGCTCATCATCGGCAAAGGTGACCATGTTTACCTCAAATATCTTATTTGCGATCCTCTCCAAGTGGTTGACTGAGATCTTGTCAGGAACATGGGCCTCATTCAGGATTTTCATCAATGCCTGACGATGTTCATTGAAATGGATCAACAATGAGAGTAATGAAATTTGAGCCGGCGTCATCCTTAGCTGCTCTATGATGGAGTAATCCTGTACCTTCATCTTCTTTAAGAACTCCTCCGCTTCTTCTTCGGTCACAGGTTTCTTTACTGACGCTGGATTGGCCTTTCTTAATTCCGCGGGAGCAAAACACCTTCTTGAGCGAGTTAGCCCTTGGGCCTCACAAACTTCTTCCCTGACCTCCTTTCCCTTATGGTCACTATTACCCAATCATAATTCCATGGAATGGCCTTACCGTCAACCACCGGCAGCTGGACCACTGGCTTGATGATGACTGGGTCTATACGGGCACCTTCCATAATTAGAATGGGTTTGTTTATTGCCCCCTGACACTACCACCCTCTCCCTGTTTTACTGCAACTTTGCTTGAAGACTCCTTCTGAACCACCACCACTGGTTTACTATTTGTTTCTTTCGCACTGATCAACGGCTTATCACTAGTTGAGTTCTTTCCCGGCCTGCCTTCACTGGACCTGATCATCATCACAATTTGCGAGGGTTTTTTAGGCTCTCCTTCTTTTGCACCAGCTAAATCATATTGGTCTCGTGATGGGATGGAAGTGGATTCTGGTTGATGTTGGGCATTTCCGGGGCTTGAACCTCGATCCGACGAGTGTCGATGAGCTCTTGAATAGCTGTTTTCAATTTCTAGCATTTCTCTATGTCATGTCTCGGGGTTCCTGAACAATACTCACAACTCAACGAGTGGTCAAGATTTCTCGGCGGGGGGTTTGGTAGCTTAGCCTCAATCGGATTCAACATACCCAACTGCCTCAGCCTGTGGTATAGACTGGTATAGGAGTGAAAGTCTTTTGCTTCTGCGCCCTATCATTTTTGAAGCCTTGGTTTGGAAAGAAACCTGTTCCAGAGGGGTTTCTGTAAGCTCTTGGGGTGGGTAGATACTTTGGGGATTCGGGTAGGTATTTTGCGGGGCAGGGCAGGAGGTTGAATGTATGTCTGAGCGTGATGAATAGAGAAATGGGGATCTGGTTGTGGGTAGTAGTGTTGTGGTGCGCCATATGGATTGTGGGGTTAATTTTGGGGGTGGGGTTGTGGCTGGTTTTAACAAATATGCAATAGCATGTAGGGATGCAATGCACCTAGGCAGTTAACCATTTTCTATCATGCATTTGCTTCGGTTGCGTGCGTCATTCCGACCCCTCCTACTTTCACTCAAACTTTCCTTTATTTGATCCCCATTTATTTACTTATTTATTTTATTCCTTTTCTCTCTTTTTTTCCTTTTAGTGGTGGTCGAATCTTATGGAGATTGCCTACGTATCATATCCCCACATGAATCAGACCGTGCGTAGTTCTGGCCGATGGCAAAAATAAGTAGCAAAATATTTTTCATAAAAACAACTGCTTTGATTAAAACATCTTGACAGACGAAAAGAAAAATTTACAGACCTTGAAAAGACAACAAAGCGTAAAGGACCAACTGACAAACTTAGAAATTTTAACAAGCAAGTACAGATTCAAACCAAGATCAGGAATGCATTGATGACCCGAAATTTCCTGGGGCCCGCTGAGGTATTATTCGGTCTTGCCGCGGGCCTTTGTGCAAGATTCTTTTGGAGCTTTTCCAAATCGCTCATTATTTGCCGGACGAACGTCATCACTGCTGCGAAAAAGGCAGTACGGGTCATGTCCTCACATGCTCGGCATTTTGTAGTAATGTAATGTGCGATGGTTCTGATCCCTTCTCTAATCCTGCCATTTTCATGCAGCAACCGTCCTATCTGCTGATCCCGCGCTTCTAGCACTTGAGAGTTACGAAGGAGTTGATTTTGGAACATATGCATTTCTTCCTGCATCCGCGCCATCAGGTCATTACAGTGATTCCTATCCGCTTTGAAATCTCTAGCCTGTCTGACTACCTCATCTTCGAGATTGACTATTTTTCCTCTCAGGATAGTGACAGTCCCCTCATAGTCCCTCTTCATCTGCTGCATACGCTGTGCCCGCTCTTCTGCACCCCTTGTCCATCTTGCCCGGATCCTTGTCAGAATAGCTTCAGATTTTTCCAAGTCCTCTTGACATTCGAGGGCTTTCTTGTTCAGACTGATTATGAGTTTTTCATCAGCCTAGCTCCTTTCTGAATTTTTTGCAGTTATCTTCATCTTTTGAATCTGGGCTTTGAGCTTCTCTCGTGCCCATTGAGCCCTTTCCTACTCAAAATCAGCCTGTTGTATGTCCATGGCTGCTTCCAGTATTCCTTTATCTTCTCGTAAAGTGTCAATACGAGATTGGAACTCTCGTGCCGCTTCCCTTCTAGTATTTCTAACTCTGGACTCTATCTCCTTCTCCCAATCAACTGCACGCCTTATAGATCTTTCGGGCCTTTGCTCGGGAACAGCATGATCGTGAAACCACTCAAGGTATGCGAGGCTTACCTCCCCACGTTCACGGCCTGCTACCATTTCGTCTATATCAGAAAATTGACCGCCAAACCAAACCTTTAGTGCATAAGACTCCCTTGGAGGTTCCTCTCCTATGAATTCCCATACGAACGGACGCATGTCCTCAATCGGGGGCCTCTTTTGCTCTCTCCCTAGCTGACGCATGACGCATAGGGGGTGCGTAGGGTTGGAAACCTCTAAAACCCATGAGTATGAAGAATGGGCGATACGTCGACATATGCATGACCCTAGCGGAAGGGAACCAATAATAGTTCCAAGTGAGTCTATCCGCATCCAGTGAACCAAGTAATTCCTGCCAGGCCTTCACCCAATTTGGAAGATTACAACTTGCGGCCCTGCTTGGGTGACAACGAATGTAATTCAGCTAGTTTTCATTGAAATTTATTACCATTGGATGATGATAAAGGTGCTCTATGAACCACATCTGCAGTAGAATGTTGCATCCCTCGAAGTAATCTCCGCCCTCTTGGCACCGGGTCAAAGCTCGAAAATGTCTCCCAGAATCAAGGGAAGAATGGTATGATCCTCGCTACTCTGCAAATACGAGACTACTGCCACTAATCGAATTCTGATGCGCCCATCACGCTCTGGAAAGACCATCATGGTCCCTAGAAATGATATCATGAACACAAAGATTCTCAACTCCCTCCAAGCGTCGTAACTCAACTGGTTGACAAATTCTATGGCCGAGAATTTCTCAAACCCTTTCTCGTCCCCAAACCTGTCATGGAGATATTCCAATGAAACCCAGCCTTCGTTTAAGCAACCCATTGGAATTCGACGGAGGCATAATTTCTTTAAAACGTTGTTCACACCAACTTTTCTTGGAGCAGCAGGCTTTGCCCATGAAGGTCTCTCCCCAATCCTGCGAACCCACCTAATTCTTCCAATGCGGGCATCATTTCACAATCTTTGAACCTGAATACATTGTTCGCCAGGTCCCAACAACCCACTAGAGCCTCAATTAAATCCATGTTAGGCTCAATTCCCATGATGTTTGTGAGAACTTGAGGTGTTTAATGATTTTGTTCCCATGTAGCAAAACTAGCCCACCAATTACAGAGACTGCTCGGGGTCTTATCTCGGATCATCAACATATGAGGTGTTTCGTCCCTTGCCCTTTTCTGGCCACTTCTTTGTGGAGAACTCATAGTGATCCTAGATAAAATAAAAAGGGGTTAAGACTCACCTAAACATATGCAAATTATGAACATTAACCAAAAAAATCTTTTTTTTTTCTAAAAAGAAAATCACCATTATTTCTCGCCAATTTTTATTTTTTTAATAAAAAATATCCTGTTTTGTCAATACAGCCTTTCAGCACTTGAAGAATATTTATAGGCTGTGTTTGCTGACCAGAAAAAAGTATTTTTTAAGAAATGACTATAGATAGCTGTTCTTGCAGAACGGCCCTCCGGCGCCCTTTTGTAAGCGTTTGGCTATTTTACCCAAGAATGGCATTACCTTTACTCACGACAAAACAACGACAATTATTTACCTCTAAATTTATTATTTTTCAAAATAGATGAACCCGATATGGGTTGCCTACACATACGGTGAGAATCAAACTTACGTAGTTCTGCCTTCCTTGACGGAAATAAAATCAACTATTTTTCAAAAAGGAAAATAAAAATTCTGGCGGAGCTTTGCTATCATTTTTTTTTCTTAAATCCTGATTTTTCCTTAAAAAAGAATAACTTTTTCCTCTTTTTTTTTCTTTTTTTCTTTTTCCTCTTTTTTTATTCAATTTTTCTTTAATTCTCCCCTCATTATTCAAAAACCGGTCAACATGCAATTCCGAAGCAAATAAATACATGAGTAGCAAGCAAGATGCATCAGGATGGTCTTTTTCATTTTGGTGCACTTGTCCTAGATAGACCCAACCCCTGTGTACCTATGTCAAATGCACACGATGGAAATAAAGCGAACCTACAAGGGATATCCAACATGAGGCAAATCTTATTGGAGAAAGTATCTAGACTGGCTTACTCGAGCGGACAACTCGAGCCGAGGAGGGTCAGTATACCTGTAGCATTGCTTTCCGGCTTAACTGGTGGTGCTCCCCGCCTAAAACATTTGTGACTAAAATCCTTCACCGAGTGCCAAGCACCTCGGCTATCTCAAAGAAAGCGGACTTTGTCAAGCAAATGCCCAATTTTAATTTCAAGAAGACTCAGAGGGGGTGCGTGAGAAGACAGCTTATATGCACGGTTCAAAAAATTTCAAAGCAAATCAGATAATAAGCCAAATAACAATTATTTCAAGCTCGAATTTCTAACACCAGTGGTTCTGGGTTATGTCCCCAGCGGAGTCGTCAGAGCTGTCACACCTCCTTTTACCTATACCGTGGGAGGGGTATACATAGGGGAGTTTCTCCTATTAAAGGATAATCGAAACGGGATTTATTATGGTGTCTCAAGTCACCAGTTCAAATCCCAAATCGAGGAAAAGATTGACTCGATTACAGTCCGTGCACCAGAAATCCAGGTAAGGAATTCTGTTAACCCGGGAGAAGGTGTTAAGCATTCCCGGATTCCGTGGTTCTAGCACGGTCGCTCAACTGTTATATTCGGCTTAAATATCTGATTTTAAACACCTATGTGCAATTTTAGTTTTAACCGCTTTTATTCATTTTTTAGAGAAAATTACAATGTTATTAAAACACGACTCGAACCACGTCACATAAATGCACCCGTGGCTTTCGACATATTTTAACATCGTTGAGATTTGGATTTGGGTGACATAAATGTGCACCCGAATTTAGGAAGGTAGATTATTAAAATACGCGCCTAAAACAACTACGCGTTTGCGAGGGCACACCTCGATTATTCTAAGGTTTTAAATATTAATCCTTGATATGGCACGCCTACTCTAACGAAGGAACTATACCTAATTAAAAAGATTAAGGCAATTTTGAGCTTCGGCTAAGTTGAATTCTTTATGTATCTTAAACAGTTCTATACGCCTAACGTTTGAGGAAAATTCGGGATTTGAAGAAACAAAGCATTATTTAAAGAGCAAAACATGATCAACATGACCCGGCTATAAACGTGCATACAATAAATGGGTAAATAAACGAAATCATGAACTCCTTGGGCTTAAATGATGCATTAAGCAAAATTTAAAGAAAGAAAAAAAACGAATCAATTACACCCAAAATTGAAGAACCAAACTTTTGGACTAGGCTTCTCGATTTGGGCCTGTGTCAGGCACCATTCGAAGCCCAACAGCCCTATCAACTCATGACATCCCAGGTCAATTGCAGAGTTCAAATAAAATATTTATGCCAAATTATAATACTATTCTGAAAAATGCAGCATTTATCATTTTTACAGTATAACCCTTATTTCCCAAGACATTGAGTATTGTGTAGCTATTCATTCAATCCATTTTATTATCGGAACACAACCAACCTAATGGGACCATTTCTGAAATACGCTTTATGACTAATCTATTTACCATGCTTGACAATATGGTCGTGTGATTTCACATTCAAATGAGTTCTTGCAACACAACTCCAAATAATTATGATCACTAAGTAGCTAACTATCAAACATTATGAGTTAGATATATCATACAGTCACAATCAAACATATGACATGAGGGATTCAACCCCAAAATTAAACTTACACACTAACTGGAACTCAACACAGCCTCAGAATACTTTCAGCCATATGAACGAATTCCATAACACTCAACCAACAGGAAAGTACACATCTAACCCCAAAAAACTAATGAAGCCTAATACCTATCAAAAACATCATTGCATTCTTCTCACATCATTGCATTCTTATTGATGAAGCTCAAACATGTTATTTAACACCTAATATAAATACTATATCCATGGTGCAACCATATTACTGAACATGTCCCAAGTTAAAACAACTGTAAAATTCAATTAAACAGTACACTATATCGGGCTAATAAAATACTGAAAGATGCACTATTCAATCACAAATGAGACTGATGCTATGTTCTGAACTTCTACATTTAAAACCTATTTCTTAAAAAAACAAGATATTACTGCAACAGTCCCACAATCTGAAAACAGCTACAACGTGCAAGTTATGAACTAATCAACATGAATTAACTGATTTATATTAAAATATGAATAAACAGATAAAAAAAACTTCATGGAAGGTTAATACTGCCTTTATTTCAGCCTCAAATTGAGAGCTACAACATAATAGAGTTGGAATTGGTACCCGAAAAGAATGAGGAAAAGAAGTGCAGAGTCAGGAGACAACAAGCAGCGGGACAGTATGGAAACCAGATTCAGAGGATAATCAGTCAAGAATCCAACTTCAACCCAATAGTGATACCCACAGGTCCTAAAGCCCCAAACTTGGATTGAATATATATCTAAACTTGAAAATCTCAGAATTCAACAAATATAGAACAAAAGATTTCAATGGAACAAGTAAACTTTAGCCATTTGAATTTTTCCTGGATTTTCTTTCCTCTCAAACCTATGTGTATATCAGTGTATCTGTGTGTAAAATCCCTATCCCTCAATGTCTGTCTATTTTTCTCTCTATTAATCTCTGTTTATCACTCAATTGTCTGTCAGTGTATTTTTCGGTCTTAGAGTCTAAAAATCCCTCCTTTTCTATCAACCCAGACCTTTCTATTTATACCCCCATGTTATCTACTTTCCAGCTCCTAAAAGGCACTTAACAGCATGTCAATCCACTAGTAATCCCCTTTTCATTTTTAATTCATTCCTTTTCCTTTTATTACTTCAGTATTGCATCATTACCCAAACTACCCCCTGAGGGTCCCAATTCCTCAAGCTACCCCCTGAAACTCTCGTTATTACCTTCAATAGGGTACCTGATAACAAACAACAACAAAAACAATGAATGACACCTTTAGCTGATTTGAAAAACTAGAAACAACTATTGAATCCTTTTAAACCATAAAGAGTTAATCTATTGTAAAGACCTACCATGGAACTTTTCAGCAATATTAGAAAGCTGATTTCAAACCAATTCAAATGCACATACAAACTCAAGTTCTGACCCCAAGCCCTACCAACCTAATTGCAGTAAAATATTTGGCCAATTTGAACCTTGCTACTCAACACATGAATTAAACACAAACAAAAATAACAGAATCAATTAAAGCGGAATTGACCTTAAGCCCGCAACAAAATACTAACCTCGTATGCTAAGCATTTTCACTATTGGTCAAATGAAACAGAACAAGAAGAATGAGGAAAAACATGAAAGAGACGTGGAAAAGAAAACAAAAAATAAAGAAATGAAAGAAAAGGGAACGGAAATACTTCTTCAGGCTTTGAAATTCTTCTTCAACCCCTTGATTTTGACCTAAAGAGGTCTAATCATGTGTTCTCAGACGAAAACACGTGACTAAGACCCATTTCGGTCTTAATCGTCATCCAATCCGCCGGTTTTAGAGTTTTGACATTTTAGGACTCATCTCTGATTTAAGATTCGACGAGTTCAGGGAATATTTGAGGAAAGCTGAGTAAGGATTTGGGAAGAGGGGGTCCTAGTGGTCATGGGGTGTTGATGGCGCTAGGGTTCATGTTCTCAAATCGATATTCGACGAGTTCTGGGGTGATTCGAGGGAAGGTGGTTGGTGATTGGGTAAGAGGAAGTTAAGGGGAGCATTTGGTGCTAAGGTGGAGGTGAACGGTGACTTACCGCCAGACACGGCGGTGGAAACGCTTGGTTTTTTAAAGATTCGAAAGGCTAGGCTAGGATTCGAGGGAGACTAATGGTGGATCAGGGATGGGGAGGATACATGGTGTAAATTTGGGCTTGGTTGGATGTCGGCCGCCGGCGGAGGCGATTTCCGGCGGAGGATGGTGGCGTTACCTATGGTCTCTAGAGATGAGAGAGACGGTGAGGGGGGGTTCTGAGGGTGCTGGGTTCGTTTGGACCGTTATATACTGAAATGGGGATTGAATCCATGTCGTTCGATCAAATGAGATCAACGACTTGGATCAATACACTTAATAAAACGGGTATCGTTTAGACACTCTTAAGACCGGATCGATCTCTGATGGAACGGGTCGGGGCTGAATACGGGTAAGGGTGAGGCTTCTGACCGTTTGATTGGGTTAATTCAGCGGCTCAGATCAAAAGACCTCCACATGACGTCGTTTTGGCTCTATGAAGGGCGGACTGGATTGGGCGTGGAATTGGGCTGGTTTTGGGCGAAATTGTTTGGGCCTGGGGTGGATTGTTTTGGTCTAAACCAAATTGACCCAACTCTAATTATTTTTCTCTTCTCTTTATTTTCTAGACTTGTAATTAAAATAAAATATAAACCTAAATTAATCTTTTACCCAAATTATCCTAAAATTCTAATTAACTCTAAATGGTAATTATCAACGAATAACTAAATACTAAATTTAAAAGAAAATTACACAATTTGACATTAAACACTTAAAAATGCAAAGTACGTTATTTTTTATTTTTTTTTTATTTTTCTTCATTTTTGTAAAACAACCACTTACTTAATTAATCCTAATTATAAAATTAAATCCTAAATACGAATGTAATTTATTTTTGTATTTTCCATTAATTTACACAAATAAACGTGCACACAGAAATGCAAACAATAGCTTAAAATATCACATAATTTCACAAAATTGCACACAAAAGGAAAAATTATTTTATTTGAATTTTTTTGGGAGTGATTCGTGTGAGTCAAAAATCAGATGCTCACAATGGCAGCTCAACATCATTAAAGGAGAAGGATGAAGCTCTGGAAGTTCCAAGAAGGCCCATGACAAGGTCTCAAATAAAGAAATTTCAAGACAAGCTTAATGGGCTTCAATTGGCAATTAAAAAGTGTCATATAATAGAAGAAGAGCTCCAGCACAAGGAGGATCTTTGGGCCAAGTCTTACAACTATTTTGAGGCCCAAATTAAAGTCCAAGAGGAGATGGAATGAGGCCCAAATATGGCCCAAAAGAGAGGAATTTTCAGCAGCCCAAATAAGCCCAAAAATAGTTTCTAGAATATATATTTAATAGTTATTTTAATGCATTGGTCTATGTGTATGTTGACTACGTTGATCTTAGTGTGGGTAGTCTTCTATTCTTCTAGAGAATATAATTCTCATTTATTGAAGTCTTGACTAGCTCCTTCTTTACTACTATATAAAGGGGTGCTTGTCTTCCATTGTAGAGGAGGTATTGAAGATTAATATTATTATTGTGAGGAAGTAAGATAATTTTCTTTCTTGTGATATCTTTGATTTCTTTTGATATTCTTCGAAGGCGACGAGTTTCTTTTACTAGTTGCTGTCGTAAGTTGTCAAGATCCAAATCTAGTTCTTGATTAGCTTATCTCTAGTGAAGGCAATTGGTTTCATAACCAACTTGTTGTCATTAGAATCTTGTCAAAATCTAGATTAACATAATCTCGGGGTTCTTGGACCTTTCCTTGAATTTCGACATATCTAGTTTATTTTTCGTGCTTTTCTTAACCCGCTTGCATTTCTTTACTACTTCCGCATTTCATCAACTTATTTTCTTTAAGTTCATGAATCTCCCAACCTTTGTGTTATCAGGTTTATTGATGGGCTCATCCAGCCGATTCGTCTCCAGATGGCCAGAGAGGCTGGGAGTGAGATATACTTCCACGAGACGGCCAATGTGGCCCGGAGGGTTGAGATGGTATTATCACAGGGGGTTGTCTTAGTGACAAGAAACCCCGTCAGTAAAGCAGATTCAGTGGTGTCTCGTCTGGAGGCAGAGATTCGTATGATAGGGGGTCATCCTCCTAGGCCCTTCCAGTCAGCACTCCTCTAGGTTTCTCACGGTGCCTCAAGTGGTCGTGGTTCTAACACGCACTATTCTGATCAGCAGGCCTTCAGTGCACTGCCAGCTCCTATCAGTTGTAACGACCCGACCGGTCGTTTTGAGAAATTAAGCTGCGTTCAGCGGCATAAGGTCTAGAATATCTTCGAAATATGAGTATCGACTTTCGTGCATGGTGGAATACGGTTTAGAGTCAATTTTAGAGAAGAAACCTTGTTTTGGAAGTTAGAACGGTGAAAAGTTGACCGGAATTGGACTTTTGGGTAAACGAACCCTGAATGGGTCGTGGATGATCCCAACAGCTTCGTATGGTGATTTTGGACTTAGGCGCGCGTCCGGATTCAGATTTGGAGGTCCGTAGAGTAAATTGAGGCATTTCGGCGAAAGTTGAAGTTGGAAAATGAAGAAGTTTGACCCACAGTTGACTTTTGGGTTATCGGGATCGGAATGCGATTCCGAGAGTTAGAGCAGCTCCGTTATGTCATTTTGGACTTGTCTACAAAATTTGGCGTCATTCCGAGTTGAATGGATAGGTTTCGGCATGTGATTCGTTTTTTGAAGATTTGGAAGTTCATAAGCTTGATTTTTGGTTTGATTCGTCGTTTCGATGTTGTGTTATTCGATTTGGAACTTCGAGCGAGTCCGTGTTAGGTTATATGACTTGTGTGTGTGATTAGACGGGGTCCCGGGGGCCTCGGGTGTGTTTCGCATGGTCTACGGGCATTTCCCCTTGCTTTTGAACTGTTGTTGCTGCTTCTGGTACTCCTTCTATGCGTTCACGATCCGGCCTTCGCTTTATCTTGGCCCTTCTTCGCGTTCGCATAGACCAACTACAGGACCCTCATATTTCCTTCAACGCGTTCGCACTCGTGTTTCCTCGATCGCGAAGCACTGCTGGTCCCTTCTCCGCGTTTGCGTTCCCTTCACCACGTTCATGATGCACATTTCTAGCCGACCCATTTTTCCTCTACGCGATCGTGACCCTTGCTCCACGATCGCGATGAACAATTGACTGCGCAGACAGATTAAATTCCAATTTCGGGGGTTTCACCATTTTTATCACATTTTGACTTCTAGAGCTCGGTCCTTGGCGATTTTTGAAGGGATTTTCACCTGGGCAACTTGGGTAAGTAATTCTCACTCGATTTAGACCAATTTCCATGAATATTCTCTTAATTTCATCCTTTAATTTCAAATTTTGAATGAAAAATGGGTAGAACTTCATAGACCGAATTATTGACTTT
Source organism: Nicotiana glauca (assembly GCA_026770625.1). Lineage (NCBI taxonomy): Eukaryota > Viridiplantae > Streptophyta > Magnoliopsida > Solanales > Solanaceae > Nicotiana > Nicotiana glauca. Next base: position 33,576 of record MU790047.1, read on the forward strand.
TGAGGGGGTGTTTGACCTCCGATTTGAGAGATTTTTATATGGGTAGACTCGTGAGAGTACGAGGGATCTAAAAAGTTAAATGCATCCGGTTCCGAGACATTGGCCTGAGGGGCGTTTTGGTCATTTTACCTAATTTCGTGCTTTAGCTCTGAATTAAATAATAGAATCATTTTCTTGAGATGTTAATTACAATGTGTGAATTAATTGAATAGATTTGGGTCATTTGGAGTCGAGAACTCGTGGCAAAAACGTGGTTGCTAGTTGATTTTAGCTAGTTTGAGGTTAGTATCTTGTCTAACCTTGTGTGGGGGACTTCCCCTTAGGATTTGAGTCTTCTCTGTTGATTGTATTCCGTGTACGCAAGGTGACGAGTGCGTGCTCGGATGTATTTGTGGAAAATTATCCCTTTTTGGTTCTTAGATCCTTGAATTCACCGAACATGAAGCTGTTTCTTAATACGATTGAGTTCCCTGTTATTAGTTTCGCATCTACATGTCTTACTTGGAATTTATTTTTCCTTCTTGGTGTATTCTTGTTACCTAATTGACTTTCACTTGTTTAAATGTAGATATTCGCCCTTCTATAGTCACAGTATCATTCCTTATTTTAAAAAAAAAAAATAGTATTTCTATCTCTCATGTGATTAATTGGTCTTAATTGGAAAGAAGTTAGATATCCTAGGTTTAGTTGATATTTCCTTAATTGTAATTATTTGATTCATGTTAACTTCCTTATTGTCTCTGGACACTTCTTGATTGTAAATTCCTCTGTGACTTCGTGCAAATATGTTACATATCCAATTGTTGTGGTTACCGGTGTAGCTATCACACACTTATTATGTCTTGTTATTTGTTGAGGTTATCGTGCTTCTTGGTCTTCCGTGACCCATCTTATGTATTGTAGATTCCCTTGCCGGGACATTATTGTTTCCATTGTTGGTTCCCTTGCCGGGACGTTATTGTTTCTATTGTGGATTCCCTTGCCGGGACGTTATCATTTCTATTGTGGATTCCCTTGCCGACGTTTGCTTCTATTGTGGATTCCCTTTCCTGGATGTTATTGTCTTCTATTGTTGACTCCCTTACCGGAATGTTGTTGTTCTATCATTGTTCTATCATTTGGGTGAGGAAGAGTGATAAGGCATGAAGAGATCCCCAGCACATATATTGAGGATACCAAGAGATCCTCGGGATAACAAGAGATCCCTAGTACATATAAATATATTTGGAACTACAGGATGATATCCTGGGAGATCCCCTGTTAAACTCATTGTGTTCCGAGCTAATGTTTTCGGTGATTCTATCCGTGTGCAAACATTCGAGGTGCTTGTCGTTCCCTTTCTTATACTTACTAGTTGGTGGAGTTTTTGTTAAACACACTTGCACAGGCTTACACGTAGTTGGACACTCCCCATTAGAGGTGAATACCTTCCGATTTTGCTAAAGGTGGGAATACGCCCTCGTTTATCCATTATATTTGTGAGAGTGGCCCTAGTTAACCAGTTAGTTGACAGCATGACCGTGAGATTGATGGGGCACAGGATGCCAGGTGTTAGATTTAAGATGTTGGGCTTTCATGAGTTATGATTCGTCCGAGACTTGGTAAGATTGTGGTAGGAGTCGAATAAGACCTTATGTGAACATCCTTGGAGGAGATGAGTTATTGACCTTAGGATTTGGATTGTGATTCTGCCGTCATTTTCGTATCATCATTTATTATATTCTCGTTGTCACTTGTTGCCTCTCCCTTTATTGTGAATTGTAACATTTTTTGGCCATCTATGCAGACTTTACATATTTATATATCGTTTCCTTATCTCCCATGATTATATTGTTTATTTGACCGATAGGTGCCTTGACTGTTCCTCGTCACTACTCCACCGAGGTTAGTCTTGATACTTACTGGGCACCGCTGTGGTGTGCTCATGCTACTCTTCTGCACACTTTTGTTGTGCAGGTATAGGTACTCCCATTCAGTTCTGTTAGCCTTGGAAGGAGGCGTATCGGTAGAGACTTCGAGGTATATCTGCTACGTCCGCGGACCGAGGAGTCCCTTTCCAGCTTTCTGTAATAAGTATAGTTCTTTCAGTATTTCTCCTTTGTATAGATATTCTTGAGTCAGAGCCTCTTATGTATCCCTTAGCTTGTGATTTGTGAGATTCTGGGTTTTGGGAATATTTTGTTAGCTTCGAGACTTGTTGTTGTATGTGCCAGGCGGCACCTTAAACATTGATTTATTTCACTATCTCATTTTAATTATTTTCTTCCGCAAATTGGTTTGTATTCCGCATTGTTAGAGTTTCCGAGGGAATACGTGCCGTCACGCCATGTTCACGAAGGGCGAACTCGGGTCATGACATTAGTGCACCGCCGCTTCAGAGTTTCCGAGGTGGTCATTCAGGTCGATAGGGTCAGCAGACTCAGCAGCCGAGGACTTGTTACACTTGTGGTGACATGGGTCACATTGCCAGGTTTTGCCCTCGAGCACCGAGTAGCTCTCAGCATCAGGGTTTCCGTTTCATGGTTCAGGCACCAGGTGTTTCACAGCCCGCCCAGCCAGCTAGAGATGTGAGTAGAGGTGCTAGAGGTGGAGGTGGAGGTCCTAGTGGTGGAGCTCAGATCGTTAGAGGAGGAGGCCAACCAGGAGCAGGTCGTCCTAGAGAGGTAGATCAGAGTGGTGGGGCTCAGCCCCAATGTTATGCTCTTCAGGCCAGGCCCGAGGCTGAGGCTTCAGATGCAGTTATTCAGATGTAGTTGTTTGATCCGGGGTCTACGTATTCGTATGTGTCATCTTATTTCTCCTCGTAGTGGTCATGCCTAGTTATGCATTGGGTGTTCCTGTTTATGTGTCTGCACCGGTGGGTAATTCTATCGTGGTCGATCGAGTCCATCGTTCTTGTATTGTGGTGATTGGGGATCTCAACTTGTGTAGATTTTTTGCTTTTAGACATGGTTGACTTCGATATTATGTTGGGGATGGACTGGTTATCACCCTATCACGCTATCTTGGACTGTCATGCCAAGACTATGACCTTAGCTTTACCGGGTATGCCTCGTTTAGAGTGGAGAGGGACTCCTGGTCATTCTACCCGCAGTGTTATATCATATGTGAAGGCTCGGCGTATGGTCGAGAAGGGGTGTTTGGCCTTTTTAGCCTATGTTCGTGATTCTAGTGTTGAGGTTCCCTCTATTGATTCTGTGCCCGTTGTTTGGTGAGTTTCCTGATGTTTTCCCTTCAGACCTGCCAGGTATGCCACCCGATAGGGATATTAACTTCTGCATTGATCTGGTTCCGGACACTCAGTCCATTTCTATCCTGCCATATCGTATGGCCCCGCTAGAGCTAAAGGAGTTAAAGGAATAATTTCAGGATTTGCTTGAGAAGGGTTCCATTAGACCTAGCGTTTCACCTTGGGGTGCCCCGGGGTTATTTGTTAAGAAGAAGGATGGATCAATGAGAATGTGTATTGGTAGGTAATTGAATAAGGTAACGATCAAGAATAAGTATCCACTGTCAAGGATTGTTTGTCGAGGATTGAAATATATTTATTTTTTTCTCTCTTAGTTTTTGCTAATCTTGCTCAAATTTTGTATATAACCGCGTTTAGGTATTTTCAACCAATTTCTATCACACCCACTCATTCAATCCAACCAACAAAAAAAAAAAGAGAAGAAAAATAAAGTTGAAATATATTTTTTCTCTCTTAGTTTTGCTTCTGATTTTCTCTGATATGAGATCAACCTTATCTTTTAATCACACTGATTATTTTTGCATAATTTGCAAGAATTTTTGCTAAACTGTGAGTGCAAAAGAGAAGAGATAGAAGAAGAAATACAAGGAGAGAAAGGGGGAGTGAAGCTAAAATAAGCATGTAAAAATAAAAGAGTAGGTTTTTGTAGGATTTGATTATATAATGTCAATTATTTGGGGCTATCTCTGCCAAACCTAATAAAAAATTACCGATTCCTATTATAGGTTATTATAGGATGCCAATTTTTTGGAGTTTTGGCATGGTATAACAACATACTCATATAACTAGCAGAAAATAACCCTAGTTATTCTATTGGCATCAAATAGCCAATAAATATATATCACAATAATAATATGTATATCACAACTTTTTTCTTCTTCTTTGTCTATACCAACACGTATATTAAAATTTTATTTTCATTTTTGTATTTAAATAATATTATTCTTTATATATTATTAATATAAAATTATATATATAATTATTGCTGCCTTTATATCAATGTAAATCACAATAAAAAATATTGTATAATTTGTATATCACAGTGTATAGCACATCGAGCATTTGTATACCAAAGTAGATATCATAAGTTTATTTTTCTTCTTTGTGTACATCAAATTAATTTTCTTTGTATACTAAAATATTATTTACTCCTAAAATCATATTTAGTATTTTATATTTTAGAACTTGCTTACACATGCGATATCAAAAATTTATTTTCCTTTTTAATCAATAATTAATAATTATATTATTTGTATATCACAGTGTATAACCTAACAATAATGTGTATATCAAAAATATTTATTAAAATTTTATTTTTCTTCTTTGTATAACACATTTCAGATTGAAAACACAAGTTTAAGACGACTCCACATGTGAATCCCTTATTATAACCCGTGTATATGTGTATCTGCGTATATCCATGAAAATTTGTGTTATATATACGATATACAATGTGATATAAACAGCCGTCCATAAAAAAAAATGTTTGTATACCGATATACAAAGTGATATACACATGCATACTTAAAAACTTGCGTGTGATGTACATTGATGTACACGATATACAACGTGATATACATATGTCGCTATTGGATTTTTAGGTTTGATTTTTTGCCCGAAACCATTCTAAATCACTTTTAATCTTGTTCAAATTTTGTATACAACCTCGTTTAAATATTTCCAACCAATTTTAATTACACCCACTTATTAAATCAACCAAAAAAGGAAGAGGGGAGAAAACCAAAGTTGAAATATTTTTTTTTCTCTCTTAATTTTTGCTAATCTTACACAAATTTTGTATATAACCTCGTTTAGGTATTTTCAATGAATTTCTATCACACCCACTCATTCAATCCAACACCCCAAAAAAAGAGAGGAAAAATAAAGTTGAAATATAATTTTTCTCTCTTAGTTTTGCTTCTGATTTTCTCTGATGTGAGACCAACCTTATCTTTTAATCACTCTGATTATTTTTGCATAATTTACCAGAATTTTTGCTAAATTATGAGAGCAAAAGAGAAAAAATAACAAAAGAAATACAAGGAGAGAAAAGGGGAGGGAAGCCAAAATAAGCGTGTAGTTTTTTTTTAAAGAGAGAATATTAAAGAGAGTAGGTTTTTTTAGGATTTGGCTATATAATGCCAATTATTTGGGGCTGTCTTTGCCACACCTAATATAAGGCTAAAAAAATTTCAATTCCTATTATGGGGGTTGTTATAGGATGCCAATTTCTCTTTTATTATTACTACTCCATCCTTCTCAAATGATTTGTCGTGTTTTTCTTTTACACGTCCCTCAAGATAATACTTCCTCCGTTGTGAACCTGTTTTATTGGATATGGTCTTTAAGAAAAAATAAAAATTTTTTGGAATTTGTGGTCCTAAACAAGTCAAAAAGAGGTCCACAGTATTTGTGTGGTTATAAAAGCTTCTCATTAAGCGTAAAATTGAAAGTTTAAGTTAAAATATTTATAAATTTAGAAAGGAGTCATTCTTGTTACACCTCTCGTTTTCGTACGTAAAAGTACGCCATAAGTAAATTGATTAAAGCTCAGAAATGAAATATTACATCTCGCCGTAAGTTAGTTTGGGAATGAAATTTTAAGAATTATGATATTTCAAACAAGTAATAAGTAAATTTGTGAAGGTGAGAGGGTAAGCAAATCGAAGAGAATGAATTTCGTCGAAATTGGATGTTTTGGGATAAAATCCAGCCTGTGCTAAAATACCTGATATTTATGGACTTCTGTCATACAAGTATTACATGACCATGAAAGTAAGGTATACAAAATATGTTAAAGTGAGTAGTATTTTGAGTAGTTTGAGGGAATTCATAATTATGTGGACAAATGGGTTAATTCATGATTTTGGCGGGAAAATTAAGTAAGAAATAAAGATTTTGGATAAGGCTGAAAGGGCCCTAACATGGCAACCCACAACTCTAAGTTTGTGACTTTTAAGTCATCTTTTAATGTGACACAAATTTGTAAATCTTAGTAACACCAAGTCTTCAAAGTGGGTCCCATACCACCAAGATATTAAAATCCTTCTCTAATATATAGTATTTATGTATTTAAAGTGTATATTGAGTATATCCAGAGTGTGTTTTGTGTATCATGAGTGTATAATTAATTTATATATTGTATAAAAATTGTATGTTTGTATATCATGGTTCTTCTTCTCAAACTACTGTTATCAGTTTGATAATCTATAAAAATTAAAATTTTTAATTCAATTTTTAAAAGGATTTTACTCGACCAACGTTACGATGCATCATACTAGAGTGGCAGTAGAAGTCGCAGGATTTTCTAGTCATGCTTTTGATTTCTGATGGAGTTTATTTGGTGGTTAGGAAAATTTCTTTAAGGACATAAGACTTTATGATAGCTCAGCAAGTTATTCTTTTTTATACAGGTGATTTCTTCTTTTCTCTTCTTCTTCTTTAAGGACATAAGACTTCTTCTTCTTTAGATCATAATGTATTTTGTGAGTGGAGATCTTTTGAAGTGGGTATCAGCAGTGGGTTTTGGGTTTAATGGGGTGATTAAATGGTCATTGTATTATAATTTTTTATTGAATATTGCATATAGGCAATTATACAATATATAAAGATATATATACATGTAAAGATAAATGAAGTTATACATGCATGATAATTGTATTACATTTTTGTATAAAAGTATGTATTGTTATGCGATGTATAAAACAATGGATCCTTAGTTTGGCATTGTATTCTTAGTGTATATTAAATGTATGTTGAGTATATTTTTATATCCAAAGTGTATATTAAGTGTATCTTGGGTGTGTCTGTATATCATGAGTGTATATTCTATTTATATAATATATAAAAATTATATACATATCGCTTTTACTTTGAAAAAGATCACGCATAAAGTTATACATAAAAGATAATTATATTATATTTTTGTATAAAATTTTATATATATAATTTTATTGTAACGTATAAAAATGTATATACATCGTATCCTAAGTTTTGAAAAGGAATCTTTAATATAGTTTGGTCCATTGGTTTGGTTTGGGCTCCTTTTGTATCACACCCTTTTTTACCTCTTTTAAGCTCATTTTGATCCCATTTGGTGGGCTTCAAGGACTGATTTGGGTGACCAAATCTTCCTCTTCTTGGACTTCAATATCAACCACCAAATAATTGTAAGACTTAGACAATTCTTCTCCTTCGGTCTTGAGCTCTTTCTCGATAATTAAAAGGTGCTTTATTTAGTCTTGAAGTCTAATGACCTTGTTTTGAAATTCCAACGCTTCATCCTTGTCCTTGGATAGAGTTGAGCTTCCTAGGATGCTATCCCCTCTTCTTGAAGAAAATTCGTCCTTGAATTTCGACCTTGCAAGAAAAAGAAAACACGCACAAGTAATTGGTATCTACTAGTCCGAAAAAATAGTCGGAATAAAACAAGATAGTGACCTTGTGTCCATTTAACCCAATCAATCCTAAAAGGTGTAAATACTCCCTTATAAAATACATATACATCATCATCCCAATAAAATTTATGCCTACCTAAATTAATAAAATAAGATCCTCTCTTAGATGCACCATACAATGGAACTTGCAATTCGATCTTGTCGGTAAGGTCGTCCATAAGTATACATGACGAAGAAATTACAAAAGATTGACCACACATCCATTTAATGTAAGTACCTTTACCACATGAATCAAAAAAAATACTTTCATGGTACAACTATCTACAATTATAAAAATCATGGATTCTTCTACTTGAAAGAGTACTTGATCACAAATGTTACAACCATCATGCATATCCTCTTTACTAATAACAAATACTTTTACAAGCTCATAATAAACATGACTTGAAGAATGACTCCCGATCATACCACAAAAATCACATTCTAGCAACTTATCACATGAAAATTCATTAGCCACTTGAATAAGAGAAGAAGAAATATTTAACTCATTCGCAAGCCTTTTCTCATACATTTCATGTCTCTTTCCATAAAGTTGGATTACGTAATCAGATATGTCATACATAATTTCAAAAGGAAGTAAATTACTCTTGCACTTTAACTTAGATATTACAGTTAATGACATCAGTACATCAAAATATCATCATCCACAAAAATTATAAAGGTACATAAGAAATAAGAGTATAATTCATTACCTCTAAAAATACCTTTGGTGTTCTAGAAAGACAAAAAATGCAAATAAACCATTTATACATACCACACTTGGTCTTATTTACTACCAAAGGAACATCATCACCTTGTATTCCTTTATGCAGTGGCTCCAACTTAGTAATGATTTTAGGAAACTATGCATCATAACCTTGTAAATAAGAATCAAAATAGTTAAAAGGTTCAATAACAATGAATTTTACCAAGCTTTTATCTTCCACGATCCAACAAGAATTGATAATGCCGAATTCATGTTAGAATCCAATATCTTTCGCCACCATATCTTGCGCCTCACCACTACTTTCAAAAGGTATTTCAACACGTGACTGCACAAAATCACAATAACTAAAACAAGAAAGAGTTAATAGGTTAGGAAGTAAAGAAACTTTTTTCTTGCTACTTTCTTTGGCTTTTATTACAAGACTAATCTTTTCCTCCCCCTTAGCCTCTTTTCTTTCACTAAAGAGTTCTTTTCCTTCACTCAATCCCTCTTGTTTTTCTCTCTCTACCTCATAGTCTATATTTATCTCATTGCCTTCTCTCTTTTCTTTCTTCTCAAGATCACTCTTTTCTTCACTTGACATCCAACTCTTTTCGCTCTTAGCCTCTTTTCTTTCACTAAAGAGCCTTTTTCCTCTCTTGGAATGTCAACATGCTCTCCCTTACGGCTCTCATTCTTTTCTCTCTCGTATTTTTCCATATTCTCTTTAACAATCTTTTCATCTTCACAAATGCGTTTCTTCCCATTAACCTCAAAAGAGTGTAGGGTTCAATATGTTCAATACAAGGCAAGTTCAATTTCTCAATTTCTCAACTATATGAAGCACAAACATCCTTCCCAACCAAATATGAAAATTATTCATGTGAATGATATCACACCAATAGAGAATGACAATAACACTCTTTACTCATTTCAACATGTAGGGTTCAATATGTTCAACATAAGGCAAGTTCAATTTCTCAACCATATAAGTGCTAATTAAGTTATAGCCAAATGCTTTGTTAATTCCAAGGGTATAACTTAAGACATGAGACATCGCTTTAGCTCTTGTTTGAAAAATAACGTTGCCATTCGATATACTGTAAGTTCGACTTTTCAAGTTGTTGAGTCATAGATAACAAATAGGTCGGGAATCCAAACTATAGTAAGAATTTGAGAAGTAAATGCGGAAGCAATAACAGCCAGGAAATTGAACAACTAGAAAATAAAGCCGTTGTTATGGAAAAGATTCAAGGAAAGAATTCCAAGAACTTCCAAGAACGCAAGTTCTATAGCATTGACAAGATCAAAGTAACAACGGCTTGATTTATGAAAGAAATTGGTAACAACTAGGTCGGGAATCCAAACTAGAGTAAGAATTTGAGAAGTAAATGCGGAAGCAATAACAAAAAGGAATTGAAAAACTAGAATTAAAGATATGAAAAGGAAAGAATTATGGGAAAGATTCAAGGAAAGAATTCCAAGAACTTCCAAGAACGCAAGTTCTATAGTCTTGACAAGATCAAAGTAACAACGTCTTGATTTATGGAACAAATCCTTTACTTAAAAAGCAAACCAAAATAATAGATTCGGATCTTGACCACTTTACGAGCAACTTGAGACAACAATTATCAACTAGTATTAATCGCCTTCTAAGAATACTACAAAGAAATCAAAGATATCATAAAAGAGAAGTAATCTTACTACCTTGAACTATGAACTAGTAAAGGTTGAAAGATAAATCTCAAAGCACAAGTAACAAAGGTTCAAAAGAACTCTCAAAGTATGATATACTTAATCAATAATGTAGTGTCTTATAAATGAGAAGAACACCCTATTTATAGGAGTACAAAGGCATAAAAATAACTTTAAAAAAACTAGGTGGGGTTGTTGTAAGATCATTACAATTTGGTAGGTGGTGAAAAGTGATAAAATTAGGTGAGGGGCGGCCAAGACCCTTTGGGGCAGATTTGGGCCTTAAAACAACTAGTTTGGGCCATTGGTTTGGACCCCAATTGGGCTCCTTTTGTAACACCTCCATTTGGACCTCTTTTAAGCTCATTTTGAGACCATTTGGTGTACTTCAGGGGCTGATTTTGGTGACCCAATCTTCCTCCTCTTTGACTTCAATTTGAGCCACCAAATAATTGTAAAACTTAGACACTTCTTCTCCTTTGGGCTTGAGCATTTCCTCTATAGTTAGAAGCTTCTTTATTTCATATTGAAGTCCAGCAACCGTAGTCTTCAATTCTTTAGCTTGAGATCTTGTAAATGGCCTTCTTGGAGCATCCAAAACTCCATCCTTATCAGTGATGCTATCATTCCCCTCTTCTTGAAAAGAATTCGTCCCCGAATTCGATCCTACATCAAACAAAGATAAGTCAGCAACATTGAATGTAGCACTTACTTGAAACTCACCAGGAAGGTCTAGCTTGTAAGCATTATCTCCAATTCTTTCAAGGACTTGAAAGGGGCCATCTCCTCTAGGATGCAACTTTGACTTCCTTTTAGAAGGAAATCTTTCCTTTCTAAAGTGAACCCAAACTAAATCACCAGGTTTAAAAATAACTTGTTTTCGACCCTTATTCTTTCTGAAGGCAGTTTGTTCATTTTTCTTCTCAATTGCAAGCCTTGTTTGCTCATGAATTTTTTTCATCATCTCAGCCTTTGTCCTACCATCAAGATTAGCAATATCATTAGAAGGTAATGGTAATAAATCAAGTGGAGTTAAGGGATTAAAGCCATAAACAACCTCAAAAGGAGACATACCTGTAGAAGAATGGATTGTTCTATTGTAAGCAAATTCAATCATAGGTAAGTGATCTTCCCATGAAGTTAATTTACCTTTCAAAACAGCCCTCAACATGTTTCCTAAGGTTCTATTAACTACTTCAGTTTGTCCATCAGTTTGTGGGTGACAAGAAGTAGAAAACAACAATTTAGTGCCTAACTTCCCCCAAAATACACGCCAGAAGTGACTCAAAAACTTAGCATCCCTATCACTAACAATAGTTCTAGGTATACCATGCAATTTGACAACTTCTTTTACAAAAAGATTAGCGACATGTGAGGCATCATTAGTCTTTAAACAAGGAATAAAACGAGCCATTTTGGAAAACCTATCTACCACAACAAATATACTATCCTTACCATACCTTGTTCTAGGCAAACCTAATACAAAATCCATAGAAATATCAATCCAAGGTGAAGTGGGAACAGGTAATGGCGTGTAAAGACCATGTGGTAACACTTTCGATTTAGCTTGTTTACATTCCAAACACTGTGTGCACATTCTTTCAACATCTTTTCTCATTCCAGGCCAAAAGAAATTTTCAGCAAGTATGTCTAATGTCTTTGGGACCCCAAAGTGTCCCATAAGCCCTCCACAATGTGCTTCCCTCACAAATACTTCACGTAAAGAGCAATTAGGGATACACAACTTATTTTCCTTAAAGAGAAACCCATCTTGTAGGTTAAACCTATCAAAAGTGCAAAAGTTTTGCCAAAATCAACATCATTAGTATAAAGTTCCTTGATTTGATCAAAACCCATCAATTTAGAAGTGAGGGTAGAAACTAAGACATACCTTCTTGAAAGTGCATCAGCAACAACATTCTCTTTCCCTTGTTTGTAAGAAATTACATAAGGAAAAGTTTCAATGAATTCAACCCACTTAGCATGCCTTCTACTAAGCTTACCTTGACTCTTCAAGTATTTCAAGGATTCATGGTCAGTTTTAATGACAAACTCTCTTGGCCACAAGTAATGTTGCCATGTGGCTAAAGCCCTTACCAAAGCATAGAGCTCTTTGTCATAAGTGGAATAGTTCAATGTGGCTCCACTCAACTTCTCACTAAAGTAGGCAATAGGTTTAGAATCTTGCATCAAAACAGCACCTATTCCTTTGCCAGAAGCATCACATTCAATTTCAAAAGATTTAGAAAAATCAGGCAATTGTAACAACGGAGCAGAACATAACTTTTCTTTCAACAAGTTAAAAGCATCATCTTGTTCTTTTCCCCATTTAAAAATCTTATCCTTTTTAATAACTTCAGTTAAAGGAGAAGCAATTGTGCTAAAGTCTCTCACAAACCTCCTATAAAAACTAGTAAGTCCATGAAAGCTCCTAACTTCAGTTACACTCTTAGGTTTAGGCCATTCTTTAATTGCATTGATTTTCTCTTCATCAACCGCAACTCCTTTATTAACTACAAAACCCAAGAAAATCACACGATCCACATAAATAGTACACTTTTTAAGATTAGCAAATAAAAATTGTTTTCTAAGAACTTCAAAAACTTGTTTTAGGTGTTCTACATGCCTTTCTAAAGTATTAGAAAAGACCAAGATATCATCGAAGTACATCACAACAAATTTTCCATGAAAATCCTTAAAAACATGATTTATTAATCTCATGAAAGTGCTAGGTGCATTTGTCAAACCGAAAGGCATAACTAACCACTCATAAAGCCCATATTTGGTCTTAAAAGCAGTTTTCCATTCATCTCCAGGATTCATTCGAATCTGATGGTAACCACTTTTTAGATCAATTTTAGAAAAGATTTTGGATCCATGTAATTGATCCAACATGTCATCAAGACGAGTAATAGGGTGGCGATACTTTACCGTAATCTTGTTGATTGCTCTACAATCACGCACATCCTCCAAGTTCTATCCTTTTTGAGTACCAATAGGACGGGAACAGAGCAAGGGCTCATGCTCTCTCTCACAAAGCCTTTCTCAAGCAACTCCCTCAACTTGCCTTTGAAGTTCTTTTGTCTCTTCTAGATTACTCCTATAGGCTGGCCTATCTGGGATTTGTGATCCAGGCACAAAATCAATTTGATGCTCAATGCCACGTAAAGGTGGCAATCCATTAGGAATATCTTCTGGAAAGACATCTTCAAAATCCTGCAAAAGATAAGAACTACTACTTGTGTAAGTAAGTAGTACTAGGGCAGCCCCTCTTTTCTTGCATTTAAGCACTCTTTGGCTTTTTTTCTTTCCTTAACCTCTTTCCTCTCACCAAGACTGTCTATTTTTTCATTCGAACCCTTTTTTATCTCTTCTCTCAAATTGCTGCCCTCTCTCTCTTTCTCTCGGCCATCTCTCTTTTTTTCTAATTCTTGGCCTCCTTTCTTTTCTTTTTCCTCAAGCTCACTTTTTATCCCTCCCCTTGGTTTTCCCATTGTTTCCTTCAATCTCTTTTGATCTTCAGACACTTGAGAAGGAGATAAAGGTGCAAGAGTAAATTTCCTGCCATTTAGTTCAAGAGAATATCTATTCTTTCTCCCATCATGAAAAACATTCGTCATACTGCCAAGCACGACCCAGTAATATATGACAAGCTTGCATAGGTACTATGTCATAAAGAATATCATCTTCATATCTACCAACGTTAAATGAAATCATACACTGTTTATTTACCTTTAGTTCACCACTATCATTTAACCATTAGAGTCTATAGGGAGTAGGGTGTTTCATGCATGCAAGTCCCAGTTTTTCCACAAAGTATGAAGTAACCACATTAGCACAACTACCACTATCAATGATCATAGAGCAAGTTTTTCCCTTTATCAAACATCTAGTATGGAATATATTCTCTCTTTGTGCTTCACTATTGCTTCCTAAATTGATCGTCATCATCCTCCTAACTACCCCGACCATTCCATCATTAGGTAGTTCTAAATCATATACATTACTCATATCTCCCTTTAGAATGATGTTTCTTCTACTTGGACATTCATGCATCATATGTCCCCTTCCTTTACATTTATGACATTGAATAGAACTAGAAGGTGTAAAAGGTTTAGGGTTAAAGGTTTTACCTCCCTCTTTGTTCTCCAATTTACCTTTTCCCTTGTCTTCTTGAGGTCTAGAAGAACTCTTCATCTCATGATTTGGCCATGGCTTCTTGGACATGGTGCTTGTCCGACCTTTCCAAGAGCTAGCTTGCTTTCTTTTATTTTGATTTTATACCTTTATAGACAAATCAACTAACTCATCTATTATTACATATTGTTGTAATTGTACTACATCAGCTATTTATTTAAACCATTTAAAAACCTAGCCATTGTAGCCTCTTCTTCTTCCATACAATTAGCTTGGATCATAGCTATANAAAGTGTGATGGTACGTTATCTCTTCCTCATCACCCTCTTCGTCTCAGCCCAAGTAGCAATTAGTGCTATCTATCCCTAATAAGCTTTTTCCACCAAATAGAAGCATGTTCAGAAAACTCAAAAACAGCAAGTTTAACCTTCTTACCTTCAGAGTAGTTGTGACAGTCAAAGATGGCTTCAAACTTTCTCTCCCAATCTAGATACAAGTCCGGATCCCTTGTTCCCTTGAAAGATGGCATTTTCATCTTTATACTACT
>MU790048.1:6726-16761 GCA_026770625.1 Nicotiana glauca
TCGTCGACCCTCGTCAAGTGCACATTTATTTCTGTTGGATCGGGCCGTTGCCTCGGTATGATTTGCGCATGCTTGTATTGCTGCCTGGACTTATTTAAGTCGTTACATGCCTCGCTCTGGCTCGAGATCATCTTGTTAATAATGAAAAGAAACCTTGGAAAATTTCCTAAGAAGGAATTACACGTTTACTTGCTTCCTCTATCTGGATAAAAATCATGTTAGAGAATAAATCCACTGTTCCATATGTATATTGAGAATAAATAACCGTTGGACCATTAGAGTGTGTCAAAGTTGACCATCTCGTCTCTACCCCTTCGGGATTAGGCGGGACACTCACTGAGTACACGTTGATTACGTACTCATACTACACTTCTGTGCAGTTTTAGTGCACAGGTATATATACCTCTAGCAGCCTATAGGGCGTAGCAGCATGGATGACGCTACGACTAGGTGAATTGCATCATTGAGGCGACCGCAGCTAGAGTAGTTCCTTCCAATGTACTGTATTTACTTTCTGTCCACTGTATTCCGGGAGGATGCTGTATTTTATTTCTCTTATCAGTAGTCGCTCATTTACTCGTGACACCGGGTTTCTGGGATGGTTTACAACGGATTTGTACCAATTGTTATTATTTAAATTTAAATTCTTGTAGTGGACTTTTATTTATAAAAATGAAAGGAAAAACCTTAGATTTCAAAAGTATTAAAAGAGAAATTAATTGATAAGTTAGTTGGCCGGCCTAACAGAGGTGTTTGGCGCCACCGCGACCCTTAGTGGATTTTGGGTCGTGACACATAGTAACAAATAGATCTTGGGTAAACGATGAGGATGCAGTCAAGTTGTGCATTCTTTATCTTTTGGAATTTTTTGTTTGCCATTATGACAAAGACCATGTGTCTTTTATAGACAACTTTAGGTTCTATTTGATAGAGTCTGGTCAGTTTGAGTCATACCCATGGGGTATTAGATGTTTCAATCAGGTTATGGAATATGTTAGGCATTATCTAAATCCACGTATACATTCTTATCTCATACGGGGATTCTCATTTGCCTTGCAAGTGTGGCTTTATGAGTGTTGCTCGACCGTCAGCACGGAGCTTGCTACGAGGTCTTCTGACTCAATACCTCGCATATTAAGATGGTCA
Organism: Nicotiana glauca; assembly: GCA_026770625.1. Classification (NCBI taxonomy): domain Eukaryota; kingdom Viridiplantae; phylum Streptophyta; class Magnoliopsida; order Solanales; family Solanaceae; genus Nicotiana; species Nicotiana glauca. The sequence goes on from MU790048.1 coordinate 7,873, forward strand.
GCTACTAAGAGGCAGATTTGGTTAACTTCCTTTGAAGAGAAGATGATCAAGCCTGAGTGGATTAAGGTATTTTTTCCAATTTTGGTATGTTTCTACATTTACTTCATAATATCTACAAGTAGTCTACATTTTTTGCCTTAGTGGAACTAATTGTTTTTTTTTCATCATTCAGTTCACAAGAATGACTGAATCTGGAGAAGAGATTGGAGTGCTTACTCTGCCAAACAATATTGAGTATGAAGATGAACAAGGTGCACAATCATCAGAGGTTCCAAATGTTGATTCTCCAACATTGGAACCCAAACATACAGATTGTCAAGAGGACAAGGAATCTGTGGCTATGAAGGTCATGAAGCTAGAATAGGGAATTGAGCAAGTAATATTATTAACTACAATATATTTACATATTAGCTACAATTTATCTACATTTCATAACAAATTATGTAGTATACATTATAGTTAAATTGTAGTATAATTCTATAGTCAGTCCTGTTGTGATTGCACACATTGTAGTTAAATTGTAGTATAATTGTAGCAATTTCTAGACAATTGTGAAAACAATACTGCCTCGTACATAATTAAACTGATTTGTAATTTATTTGAATAAAATTACCAACTAACTATATTTTTAACTTTTAGGTTGATGGAAAGTTAGAGGATTTTAGGAAGGCTGTATTTGAGGAACTCCATAACCTTCGAGTGTTTATAGATGGTTCTGTGAAGAGTGTTTTGAAATTGATAAATAGGAGATATGATGTGGACGAGGCAAAGGTAAGAGTTGACATATATTTATATACAAAAATAAATTATGACATATGAAACAATATACTCAAACTAACATAAAATCTTTAGTTTGCTGGTAGTTCAACCAAAATCAATGACCAAAAACAAGGAGTGAACAACCAGCAATTTCATTGCAATATTGGTGATCAAGTGCATGCAAGCACAAGCAACATAGGTATCTACAAAAGACCTACAAATATATACACTTAGTATAAAACTTTATAGAGCATAGTTTTATTATTCACATTTTATCTACAACTTCCTACCTATATCTACAACTTTCAAGGCAGTATTATCTAGCATTATTTACCTTTTTAAATTATAAATTGAAGCTGTAGTTTGTCCAGAACATGTTCCAGCACATGTTGACTTATATCCAGAATTTCAAGAAGCAGCTGAGGTAGAACAAGCAGGTATAATATCAATTCAGAATAAATAATTGTTGTTTATACAATTTTACATTCCTGTTAAGAAAGTTATGTTTTATGTAACAGATATTGAAGATATCAATGTATAGTCCCCAATTCATGGAGTGACTGTAGCAGCTCAGACAGAACAAGTCATTGAGAAAAACCTAAATGAAGGTGAAGATGCACAACATGTGGATGAAGTTGTTTCCGAAGGATCAGGCATTGATAAGAAGGGTGTGACATTGGATGACTTTGAGTTGCCAGACAACTTAACACAATTGGTTAAGTATGGAGAGCCCATACCAGATGAAGCAACCCCTATTCATCCGGGGAGAACCAGGCAACCGGGGAAACATGCACGATCACCTTTCATACCTCTATATTGTTCTGGAGGCAGCAGCTCTATTAGACCTAAATTTTTCTACCTCACGCACCCATTCACAACTCTTATAGGTGAAAATGTAGATTCTGATGTGTTAGATAAGTTAAACAAGTGGTTATACCACCGTAGTGACAAAGTATCTAAGAGGTATGAATGCTTAATTTGACACTTTCATTTGAGCGTTTTAAAGTTTAAATATGTAATTCATTATGTGATTTTTTTTTATTGAACATTTATTTGTTGTTACAGGATGAAGGCTCTCTTTTCAATAAAGGATAACCAAATCAAGCCTTGGTTAGATCTTGGAGTTGAAAAAGTGGATAAGAAGGACTGGTTTTATTCCCTTGCTCACCCCGGACAAGTCCTCAATGACTCGGTAAGTATCAAAGAATAAATTCACAAGATATATTTTGTCTTCTATTTTATAGTATAATTGTAGTTATATTGTAGCTATTAAATATATGTGACTATGCATTTTATTATACATTGTAGATGTAATGTAGACATTTCTTATAAATGTTGCTCTTATTATTTACAGTGTGATTGTATTTAGGTTGGACCTTATGTATCATATTTGATGATGATTTGTATGTAAAAATTGTATATTTGGTAATTTGGACAGAATTGGTATATCTGTATTTCATGATTGTAGATAATTTGTAGTTATATTGTAGAGCAAGATGAAGACTTACAATACTAACTATAGTTTGAATGTCGATATTATTGAGACCTTATGGTAGTTGTTGTATTCCATGTATTGCTATGTATAGCAGCTAAAGTGTAGCTATTTGTTAGATTATTTGAATTCTGGATTTGTAGTTTAAAGTGTATCTGCTTTGTTGATAACTGTAGTTACACTGTAGCTTATAGTAGATTTTATTTTATTTTGCAGCATATTGATGTTATTATGTATTACCTGAGAAAAAGAGGCAAATATGGCCCCAACAACAACAACACTAGGTTTACAACAACCAATTGCTTGTTCAAGTCAAAGATTGAACAAATCTATGAGAAGTTCATAAGTACTCCGCCAGAACAAAAGTATTCGGTTGTTAAACCCGATGATGATATTGCAGAATATATTCTTGGGTATAGACTTCTTGCTAATATTGCCTGAGATGAAGTTGACTATGTCATCATGCCCGTGAACATTGTAGAGAATTTCCATTGGTTGTTGGTCGTTTTCGACATAGCGGACAGGTAACTTTATGTGTATGATTTTGTCACGCCCAATTTCCCCTCTGTTGGGTTTCGTGATGGCACTTAGTCTCTAAACTAGATAAGCCTAACATTAACTGAAATACATTAATATTTATTAACTCAAAATAAAATTTCGCTAAACAATTTACCATTCCCAAAATCGGTAGTACAAGTCACAAGCCTTTCTAAGAGTAGTTATACAAAATAATTACATTACTGTTTCGAAAGAAAGGGAACAAATGGAAATAAGTATAATTAAAGGTGACTTTGAGGACTGCGATCGCTGCAGCAGGTTTACCTTGAGTCTCTACCGCAAAAATAGCTACTATCGATCAAATATCTGGATCTATATACAAAAATGTACAGAAGTGTAGTATCAGCACAACCGACCCCATGTGTTGGTAAGTGCCTAGCCTAACCTCGGCAAAGTAGTGACGAAGCTAGGACCAGACTACCAAATAAACCTGTGCAAGATTGTATACAAAATAATAGGAAGCAAATAATAATGATGGCAACAATGATCAACCAGTGATATAAATAACAGGCAACAAGGATAACATAATTGTTTTTTTCAACAAATAATAAATACAAGTACAATCAATTAATGAAGTCCTTCAAATATAAGTCTTTCGCCTATAAATCCTTCAAGAAATAATCTCTAAGATAATATGTTTTTCAATAAATATATTTCGAATATATTTCCTTCAAATAAATATCTTTCGAATATAATTCTTTCGAGTAAAGGTCGCCTTGTGACGCCTCATTTCATAATCATAATAATATAGGTCTCAGCCCACTTTTATATTTTTACGGCATCTCGTGCCCATATTTATATTACAACAGCACGGACAATTCACATGCAATTAAATAAAACTATAATATTTTCTCCGGCACCTTGTGCCCACATATTTCTGTCTCGCATTGCACAACAATATTCCATGTTACTCAGTTCATAGGGTCCATAACCCAGTACAATTAAGAATATTAAAAGAGCCTCATTTACTTAACATGAAGTTGAGTACAACTTTCAAATCAATTAGGAAATCAACAAGAAGAGATAAAGTTATTTTTTTTAGAAATTATGTAATAAAGAAAATACCCTTTTCAATTAAAGTAAAATTATTGAAGCTTGAAGTATTGAAATGTATGTATGTATGTGTGTGTATATATATATATATATACGGTGAAATAATGCAAACACTATAGGTTCTAACACGGAGGGTCACAACAATAAAAGAATTCAAATAGTTTAAACACAGCAGTAGAAAGTACACGGCATCACTATTATAACGAATCAAAATACAACCACTAACAAGAATAAGGAAAACAAAGTCAAATTCACTTTCTTTTCACATCTTGTTGCCGGCGTGCAACCTGATCCCATTTCTTGTATCTCGTGGCAGGCGTGCCACCCGCTCCCATTTCACGTATCTCGTGGCAGGCGTGCCACCTGCTCCCATTTCATGTATCTCGTGGTAGGCGTACCACCCGCTCCCATTTTATTATATCTTGTGGTAGGCGTACCACCCACTCCCATTTTATTATATCTTGTGGTAGGCGTACCACTCGCTCCTATTTCATTATATCTTGCGGTAGGCGTAACACTCGCTCCCATTTCATTATATCTTGCGGTAGGCGTACCACTCTCTCCCATTTCATTATATCTTGCGGTAGGCATACCACCTGCTCCCATTTCATTATATCTTGTGGTAGGCGTACCACCCGCTCCCATTTCATTATATCTTGTGGTAGGCGTACCACCCGCTCCCATTTCATTATATCTTGTGGTAGGCGTACCACCCGCTCCCAATAACATGCCAACAAAAATCACAAGGAATCCCGACAAGAGAACAAAAGTAATATAACAACTTCCCGGCAAGGGAACAATACTATCAAACAAACATCCCGGCAAGGGAACAATAATATCAAACAAACATCTCGGAAAGGGAACAATAATATCAAACAAACATCTCGAAAAGGGAACAATAATATCAAACAAATATCCCGGCAAGGGAACAATGGTGATAATAACATATGAAGTACAATAAACCATAACAGAGTCATAGCAGTTATAAGACAAGACTCACGGGCATGCTTGACACAAATGTATAGATACTCATCACCATGCCTATATGTCGTACTCCACAATTAACATGTAGCAAATAAGACACAACTCTTAATCCCTCAAGCTAAGGTTAGACCAAACACTCACCTTCTTGCGATCAATTCGAAATCCTAACAATCCTTTGCCTTGCGAATTCATCCGAAGCTTCAAATCTATCCACAAACAATTCAACATACTCAATACGAATCGTAGGAATTAACTCCATATGAAATTACTAATATCCCGGATTAAAATCCGAAATTCATTTTTAAAAAAATCACCAGCGGGACCCATATTTCGAATCTAAGAAAAACTCACAAAATTCGAATACCCGTTCCGATACGAGTTCAACCATACAAAAAGTATTAAATTCCGACATCGGATCGCATTTCAAATATTCAATTAAAGTCTTTCAAGATTTCCACCATTTTCAACCAAATATTTACCCATATGAACTCAACAATCTTCCAATAAAACTTATTTGTATATATGTGGGTTCATAATACTTTTACACCTAAGAATCATACTACTAATTATCCATCTTTACCCCAAACTTGAGATTAAAGACTAGGGTATGGAATCCTTACCTCTTAGAGGGCGATCTTGTGATTGGGTTCCTTCATTCTTGAAGATTGATGCAAGGTTGGATAATTTGAATGTTGGGTTTCCTCCTTATCTCTCTAATATGCTCTCATCCCTCTCTAAAATCAGTAAGAAATGACCCCAAAATAAACCCCAAAGCCTATATATTGAAATGGGGTCGGGTTATAAAAATAGGAAAATTAACCCTCCGAAGTCGGGTATGCTATAGCAGAATGGACCACAGAACGAGAATGTTGGCCACATAATGCACCGCAAAATCGGCGCCCAAAACTGGGCTACACTGGCCCAGTCTGCGACAGAAATGCTACCGCAAAGTCCGAAATGCAACAGGTTTTGCGGTCGCAGATTTGACACAGGATCGCATTTTCCAGCCTTTGGTAATTTGATCATAACTTTGTGTAGGAATATCTAGATAATAAACCGTTTGAAGATTTGGAAACTAGACTTGAATACCTTTCATATGATAGGTTTTTCATCATATAAAACCTTATACATATTTAGATATGCTCGTTCAAAGTGGAGACTTGTGCGAACTCATTTGAAATCTTAGCCTATTATGTATTTTTTCTAACTTGGCTTAGACTTAGGGCCTTCCTTAGACCCCGTATATCTTATAGTAAGTCTCGTACACTTGTTCTAATATCTAATTGGTATCGATAATGATAATAGACCTATTCCACATGAAAAATAATATAATTAGAACACATCAACTTTCTTATTTCACCAAAATACGCCGAAATGTCCTATGGAATTCCAACTCCAATTCCGGACATACGCCTAAGTCCAAAATTACCATACAAAGCTATTGACATCGTTAACATTCTATTTAGGGTCTTTTACTCAAAAATCAACTCTATGGTCAACTCTTTCCATTTGAGCTTCAAAAATAAGATTTTTTTTTCTTCTTTAAATTTAACTTCGAATCTTATGAAAACCAAAGTTGACCATACATGCGGGTCATAATGTGTATTACGAGTTCTCGGGGTCTTATGCCGTTGAACGAAATGCAATTACTTAAAACAAAAATTTGGATCGTTACATCCTCCACCTCTTAAACAAACGTTCGTCCTCGAACGTGATAAGATTATTCTAAAATTATCAAATTGATGTTTCTACTTTTACACGTATACTCGTGGTTGATCCCACATTACCACATTCAAAATAAGCTTGACGATATCATTTCAATTGAGGCTGTTTCTCTTACCCATATTTGTAAACTTTAAGACCAAATTTCGTACACTCCGAACATTTTCAAAAGGTCCAATTTTCAAAGCATCATATGATCTTAGTCTCACCTGGCTATAGCAACTCATGTGTGACGACCCGACCCATTGTCTCACGAGTTACCACTCTGTTTCCCCCATTTTATGCTTCTTCATGTTTTATTATCAGTATTTGGTGTGTTATAGTTGATTTGGATTGGTTTTGATAGAAAATGAGACACTTAGTCTCTTTTAAGAAGGCTTAAGTTGGAAAAGTCAATCGAACGTTGAATTATGAGTTAGAAGGCTCGGATATGATTTTCGGTGATTTGGTTAGCTTCGAGAAGTAATTTTTGACTTAGGATTGTGATCAAAATTGATTTTGGAGGTCCGGTGTAGAATTAGGCTTGAATTTGGCAAAGTTAGTATTGGCGAACTTCGGTTGATAGGTGAAATTTTGATCTGAGGGTCAGAATGGAGTTCCGAGAATTTTTGTAGCTTTTTTAGGTGATTTTGGATGTGTGTGCAAAATTTCAAGTCATTCGGAGGTATTTTGGTCGGGTTTTTGATCGAATGCGTGTTTTGGAAGTTTTAAGAAAACTTAGGCTTGAATTCGATGTGAATTGATGATTTTAGTGTTGTTGGATGGGTTTCTACGATTGGAACAAGTTTGAATAATGTTGTTGGATGCATTGGTATTTTTGGTTGAGGTAGCGGGGGCCTCGGGGTGGGTTCGGATGGTTAAACGGAAGGTTTTGGAATTTTTGCATGTTGCTAAGTCTGTTGCTTTTGGTATGTGTTTGCTTCTGCGGAATTTGGACCGCAGAAGCGGTATCGCTTATGCGATTGGTGAGTCGCAGAAGCGGATTGGGGCCTTGGGAGGACTTCCGCAGAAGTGGATAGGAGTCCGCATATGCGGTGTCCGCGGTAGCGGGACTGGACCGCAGAAGCGGAAGTTCAGACCGCAGAAGTGGTCCTGCTGGTGCAAAAACTGCACCGCAGAAGCGGCCGGGGCCCTTAAGTGGAAAACTGCAGAAGCGGTGTAGTGTCCACAGAAGCGGTGTAGTGTCCACAGAAGCGGTCCCGTATAAGCGGAAACGGGACCGCAGAAACGAAAAGAGCTGGGCAGAGAAGGGTTTTAAAACAACATTTTATCCGCGAACCCAACCCATTTTTCCACCATTTTTGGGCATTGTTGAGAGCTTTTGGACGGGGATTGAAGAGAGTTTCAACTGGGATTGACTGGAGGTAAGTTTTATGAGTTAAAAACATGATTATTATGTGAAGTTAACCTAGAAATTCATGGGAATTAAGCCTAAAATTGATGAACTAGGGCCTGAGTTTTTTATATTTAAAATTGGGATTTGATGGGTCATTTGAGCCGGGATTTGAGAGTTCTTAGTATGTATGAACTCGTGGCGAGATAAGAAATCCATTGATGTTAAATTTTTTTATTTCCGAGAAGTGGGCCCGGGGCTTGGGTTTTGCTAATTTCAAGATTTTTGTTATTTTTGATTGTTTTTTATTGGGTATTGTCCCATTGGCGTATTGTGATGTATTCGCTCTGATGTTGGATAGATTCGACGCGCGTGGAGGTCAGTTTGAGGGGCAAAAGCGTCGTGAGCTAGAGATTTCACCGGCTCGAGGTGAGTAATGATTGTAAATGATATCCTGAGGGTTTGAAACCCCGGATTTGCACACCTTAGTGCTATATTGAGGTGACTAGCACGCCGGATAGCGATCGTGGGGTAGAGCACCGTTAGGGATTGTGACTTGGTCCATCCCGGTTGTTGATTTTATCGCGCATTTGATTGTAACTTATTTGATATTATCATGATTTCGGTTGATTGCCATATTTGGGCTTCGTGCCAAATATTTGAACCCCTTTGGGGATTTTTATCATTCTTTCCTCACTATTTGAACTCAGTCCTGTTGATTATACTGTCTTTGCAAACACATCCGTTTTTAATTGATTTTTGAGACTTTACTGATATTTTACTATTGTCCGGGCTGAGAACTATTATTTTATTGATGCCCGAGGGGCTTATGATATTTTTCTGGACTAAGTGAGGCTTTCAGGCCTTGAGTGATATGTGATCGCAGCGGACTCAACCTTAGGAAGAGTGGGCACTAATACTTTTACCCAATAGTGGTATCGGGGTCAATTTTCACAGGGAGCTAGAAAAGGGAGTTGAGTAATTGCTT
>MU790053.1:22856-47180 GCA_026770625.1 Nicotiana glauca
ATATATATATATATATATATATATATATATATATATATATATATATAGGGAACTCAGTAGCTGTCATTAACCTCACAGCTACTCGGGAATTTAAGTGAAAATTAAGGAACTCAGCTCAAACAGTTTTCATGTATTTGAAAGTAAGTAGTGAAACTGAATCAAACAATAAACAGGTAAAAATCAAGACTGGGGATATGCTTTCGAATCAAAATAGTGTGAGAAAAGTAGTAAAATACCCCTAAGGGTCCAAATAGTTCGGCACAAGGCCCCAAACATGGCATTCAACCTAAGTTAACAGATTCATTTCTAAAACACGTGAATATCATATAGAGTTTATCAAATATGCAACTCTACAGTCACCACGGGACGACCCAAATCACAATCCCTACGGGTGCACGCCCATCACCTAGCATGTGCATCACTTCATTTATCAAAACAGTACGAAATTCTGGGTTACAACCGTTACTTACCTCAAACCAGACGAAATCTACTCCACAATGCCCTTGCATCTTGACTCGGCCACAACTCATCCCGAATCTATCCAAAATCAGAATCATAACATCAATACAAGCCGAAGGGACAAAGCCCACGTGAAAATTATCAAATTAAACTCAAAATCCTAAAATTGGTCAAACCCTACCCCCATGGCCCTCATCTCGAAGTCCGATAAAAATTACAACATTAGAATCCTTATCCTCTCACGAGTCTATACTTACCACGAACATCAAAATCGGACCTTAAATGGCCCCTAAAATCCCCAAATTTAACTCTCCAATTTCAAGCCTTAATTTCCCAATTTTTCACACTTAATCTCTTAAATTTCCATGTTTAATCAACTGAAATTCACAATATATACGAGTATTAAGTTCAAAAATCTTACTTCAACAAGAATCCCCATGATTTCCTCTTCAAAACCCTCCAAAAGCTCCTATCATGTCTCAAAAATGGTGTAAATGGGCAACAATTCGCGAAGGGGAGCTTATATACTTTCTAACCCAGGGATTCCACATTTGTGGTCCATTATACACTCCTGCAGCACCGCTTCTACGGTCAAACCAACCGCATCTGCGATTTTCACTTTTCTGTTCATAGCCACATCTGAGGTTATGCAGGTGCATTCCTTCTTCCGCACATGCGGCTCCTGGCCGCATCTACGGCTACTTCCTCGCTCCTCCAGACGTCGCACCTGCGGTTCCCTCTCTGCAGGTGCGGTTATGACAACTGAAGAAATTCTTCCGCACTTCCTCAAATCATATCCTTGATTCGTCAACCTCCCGAAATCAACCCGATCCCCTCGGGACCTCGACCAAACATACCAACAAGTCACATATCATCACTAAAACTTATACCAACCTTCGAACACTCAAAACAACATCGAAACATCTAAGCACTCTCGGATTCAAGCCTAAGGATTTCAAAACTTCCAAATTCTGTAACCGATCCGAATACCTATCAAACCTCATCCGAATTACCTGAAATTTTGCACACACGTCAAAAATGACACAACGGACCTACTTAAATTTCTGAAATTCTATTCCGACTCCGATTTCAAGATTTCCATTGCTAACCGAAAAATACCAAATTTCCAATTTTGCCAATTCAAGCCTAAATCTACCACAGACCTCCAAATTACATTCCGAACATACTCCTAAGTCCAAAATCACCTAATGAAGCTACTCGAACCATCAAAATTCACATCCGAGAACTTCTACATATAAGTCAACATCTGGTTGACTTTTCTAACCTAAGCTTCCAAATAAGAGACTAAGTGTCTCATTTCACTCCATGACCATTCCGAACATAGAACAACCAATACAATAAGATGAAATATGGCTGAACAACAAATAAAGAAGCATAAATGGGGAGAACGAGACTGTAACTCATGAAATGACCGGTTGGGTCGTTACACCTCACTTATATATTACCCATATAAGGCATGTGATTGCATACACTTACATATTTACTCTCAAGTGTGCACCCACCTTCATTCTCTCTAAGGGTATTGAAGAACAAAACAACAACATAATGAAGGACCATATACCAACATTGAATACATCGTGTGTCCTTAGTATTGTTGTGTATTTATTAATTTTATTTGGTTGTAACTCCTACTCAGCTTATTTAGAAGCATCTCATAGGATACTTTGTAAACCATAAACCTTGTATTTGTGTTGACTAGAGTTAGTCAAAGTGGTTAGCTTTGTAATAGAATTATTATACAAAGGCTTGCAATAAGTTATTGTAAGTAGGTGAGGGATTAAAAGTTTAATTCCTATGTTACAACAGATTGTAATCTAAAGTTTCTCAGTTAGTGAAAGATGAAATCCTACGAGTGTAGGTCATGATTTTTAAGCCCGTGAGTTGGGAGTTTTTCATGTAAATATTGTTGTGTTATTTACTTACTGCTGTGTATTTTGTGAAAATTGATAGAGAACCAGGTTCTTTATTAGTTTGGTGGACTCTTAGTTTAAATCAATTGATATCAGAGCAGGTTTTTTCTATAAGGCTAACACCTAGAAAGGATCTACATGGCTGCTACACCAAATTTTAAAGAAAGTCAATCAATCTAAATACCATCAAGTCTGAATGGACAATATTACGGCTGGTGGAAGACAAGAATGCATGATTTTATCATGGCTGAAGATTCAGAGGTTTGGGATGTCATTTGTGATTGACCCTTCTTTCCTATGAAGACCATTGGTGAGACAGCAGTCACAGTTCAAAAGACAAGGAAGGAGTATAATGATATTGCTTGTAAAGCCATCGAGAAAAACTTTCGAGCAAAGAAGATCCTCGTCTGTGGTATTGGACCAGACGAGTACAACCGAATCTTAGCCTGTCAATGTGCCAAGGAGATTTGGGAGGCTCTCCAAACTGCAGATGAAGGTACTACTCAAGTCAAGCAATTAAAAATCAATATGCTCACTACTAAGTATGAATTTTTCAAGATGAAGGAGGATGAGTCCATTTAGGACATACATACTTGCTTTGCTTCCATCATCAATGAGCTTCATTCTCTAGGAAAGATTATCCCAATGAACAAACTAGTCATAAAAATACTCAGTATGTTACCCAGTTCCTGGGATAGCAAAATCAATGCTAACACTGAAGCAAAATATCTACAAAAGCTAACGACTGACGAACTCATTGGAAATCCAAAAACCTACGAAGAAGAATCATAAAAGAACAGAACCCGAAAAGGAGAAGAACCTAGTTCTTAAGGTAGACAACTATGACTCAGGTGGTGATGATGCCGACATGGCCTATCTTACACGAAGATTTCAAAAAAAAATGTAGAAATGGAGGTATCTCTAAGAAAGGTAGCTCCAGTAGAAACACAAAAGGCTGTGATTGTTGTTACAAATGCGGGAAGCCAAGATATTTCATCAAATATTGCCCTTTTCACAAGCAGTACTTTTACAAGCACAACACATACAAGATAGCTAAGAGGAACTCAGACCCCAACGAAATTCAAGAGAAGAGATGTTGCTGATAATGTTGTGAAACAAGCTCTTGCTGCATGGGGAGATTCCTATAGTGAATCTGAGGGTGATGATGAACAAGACAAACCTCCATGATGGCCATTGGAAGTGAAGCAGCATAATATGACTCCATATTTGCCCTGATGGAAAATCTTATGAGAATGAAGATGACGATGAGGTAAACTTTCTAGATGTTCAAAGAAATTTAAAGTCTTATTCTCAAAATAAGCTGGTATCTTTAGCTAACATCTTAATTGATGCTTGCTACAATCTCATTAATGATAAAAAATACTTTAACTGAGGAAATAGGAGAGATATAACATGAGAGAGAGGATTCACTGATCGTAGTTGTTGATTTTAAAGAAATAATAATGGAGTTAAAGAAAGAAAAAGATGTTCTAATCGAGAAAATTAGAGAGAGATGACTTGCTGGCAGCAATTGTGGATTTGAAGGAGACAGCACAGAAGTTAAAAAAGGATAATAATTCTTTAAAAATTTCAATGGAAAATTGCATGAACTCCTAAAAACGAAAGGAAGTGGCGAGTGAGGCTCACCTTAAGCTTGAAAATAAACTCAAAAAGGCAAAATTGAGTCTTTGTGCTGAACTTGAAATACGTAGAAAACCTTCGAATGATCTAAGCAGGGTTAAAAGTGACCTTGATAAACCTATTAAGTGGACCTGGTCCTCTAATACAATCACTTTCATGTATAAATGTAATATGGGGAACATGTAGAGAATCAGGTCCTACAACCACATAGCAAGTATATTGTTGTGCCTGATAGCTGGCTTTGCACTCACTGTGGTAATAATGGTCATTTCAAAGATTTTTGTAAAGTAAGTTTTCCGTCCCAACAGAAAAGCAAAATTTTTGTTGAAAAAGTATCTACTTCTAAGGAATATGTTTCTCTCAAAAAGAAATGTGTGATGCCTACTTGGACAAAAAGAAGTTTAATCCGCCCCTTTCTTCATTACAAGGGACCCAAACTTGTTTGGGTTCCTAAGTCTTATCTTTAATTTCCTTTTACAGATAGCAGTGAAAGGAAGCAGCCAAAGATGGTTCATGGATAGTGACTGCTCTAAACATATGACTGGAGTTACTAATGATTTCCTTTCACTCAAAGACCTACAAGGTAGGAGTGTGTCATTTAAGGGATAAATTCTGGGTGTTGAAAAAATTGGGAACACACCATTCATTCAATTAAAAATATGTATTATGTGAATGACTTGATATAAAGCCTGCTGAGGGTCTCTCAAATTTGTGACAAAGGAAACAAAATGGAGTTGTTATCAAAGTCTTGCAGTTTCACCATTCTTGTAACTGGTGAAGTAGTTCTGGTGGCAAAACAATTTTAAAACATCTATGTTGCAGACTTTGAGTCTCTGAATAGTGGTGATCTTACAATTTGAGTGTTGTTGATGATGATGCTGAATTGTGGCATAGAACATTGGGACATGCAAGCTTTTACTCTGTTGAACAAGCTAATCAAGAAGGACCTGATTCGTGGGTTGCTGAAGTCAAAGTTCGAAGACCAGAAGATGTATGATACATGTGTAAAAGGGAAGCAAGTCAAGTTCCCATTCAAGCCAAAGAAGGAAGTGAGCACCTCAAGGCCACTGATCTTCTCTATATGGATATGTGTGGACCTATGAGGATGCCTAGCGAGGAGGAAAGAATTACATCTTCGTTATTGTTGATGACTATTATAGGTTCACATGGACCTTTTCTCAGAACCAAGGATGAAACGTTTCCAGTATTTGTTGCCTTTGTGAAGTAGATCAAGTAAAGATGAGCCATAATGCTGTGAGCACAAATTTTATCATGGAACCGAGTTTGACAATACAAAATTTGATGAATTCTATTATGAAAATGGTATAAGTCATAATTTTTTAGTTCCCAGAACACCCCAACAAAATGTTGTTGTGGAGAGAAGAAATGACTCTTGAAGATATGGCAAGGACGATACTAATTGACAGTAGTGTACCAAAGAGATTTTGGGCTAAAGTAGTGAACAATGCATGTTATCTGATAAAAAGGTGCATGATCAGGTCCCTTCTCAACAAGACCCTATAATTGCTAAACGGGAGAAAACCAAAGGTGACTTACCTGAGAGTATTTATATGCAAATATTTTGTTCTCAATAATGGTAAGGAAGTGTTAGGAAAGTTTGATGCTAAAAGTGATGAAGGAATTTTTCTTGGCTATTCTTCACAAAGTAAAACATACAAGGTCTACAATATAAGAACTCAATGTGTAGAGGAAAGCGTACATGTAATATTTGGTGAATCTCACTCTCTATTTGGAAGGATTCACAAGATAAGAATGATCAAGATGGAGATAACTCAAAGGACCCTGGAGAGGTCATTGATACGGCAAAGAGGAAGGAAGATCTGATCAGTTGGGTCAAGGAGTCTAGTGAAGAAGATGCAGCAGAACCTCCATCTGATTTGGATGAACCTGGTTCCCACATTACCGTAACTGAAGCTGAAAATAGAGTTGTTGATGTTGTACTAGGCACTCCTGATGCATAGTAGAGAAGTGATACTCATGCTTCCATTGATGCCAATGATGGATCTGACATGGAGGAACATGGTCCCTCACACCCTAAGACTCGTGTGTCTAAATGGAAGCATAAAAGCTCACATCCTCTCCAAAATGTAATTACTCCTATGGATTCAGGAATTCAGACTAGATCAAAGACCAGAAACATGTTTGCCTTCTCAGCTTTCCTATCTCAAATTGAGCCGAAACATATCAAGGACGTATTGAAAGACGCTGACTGGATTGCTACTATGCAATGAGAGCTCCATTAATTTGAGAGCAACAGTGTGTGGAACCTGGTTCCTCGACCTTCAGATAGAACAATCATTAGAACTAGGTGGGTGTTCAGAATCAAGCTTGATGAGTTTGGCAATACAACAAAAAATAAAGCTAGATTGGTGGTTCAAGGATATAATCAAGAGGAAGAAATTGATCATGATGAAACTTTTGCTCTAGTTGCGAGAATGAAAGCAATGAGAATTCTTATTGCATCTCATATGGAATTCAAATAGTTTCACATGGATGTTAAGAGTTTATTTTTGAATAGATATTTGAAGGAAGAAGTTTTTGTCAAAGAACCGTCTGGTTTTGAATGCCATGAGCATCCTGAACATGTCTTCAAGCTTGATAAGGCCTTATATAGATTAAATCAGGCCCCTCGTGCATGGTATGACAGATTGTCCAAGTTCTTCTGGAAAAAGGCTTCACTAGAGGGAAAATTGACAACACTCTATTTCTAAAGAAAAAAGGAGGAACCTGCTAATTGTGCAGGTCTATGTTTACGACATCATCCTTGGTGCAAAAAGTAATTATTTGTGTGAAAAGTTTGCGAAGCTTATGGGAAACGAGTTTGTGATGAGTATGATGGGGGAACTGAACTTCTTCCTAGGACTTCAAGTTAAGCAAACCTCTAAAGGTAGAATGATAAGTCAACATAAAAACATTAAGGGGCTTCTAACGAGGTTTGATATGGAAATTTCAAAGACCATTGATACTCCTATTGCTACTGCCATATGTCTAGACATGGATGAACATGGTTCCCCTATAAATAAAATCATGTATCGGGGTATTATTGGATCTCTCTTGTACCTAACGGCTGGCAGACCTGACTTTGTGTTAAGTCCAAAAGAATCTTAGCTGAAAGCTGCTAAAAGAATTCTGAGATATCTCAAAGGAACATAGGACTAGTCCTCTATTATCCCTCAAGAGATAATTTTGACTTAATTGGGTATGTTGATGCTGATTTTGTTAGTTATCTTGTGGATAGGAAGAGCACATCCGGAATGGTAGATTTTCTGGGATCATGCTTGATTTCATGGGGAACAAAGAAACAAAATTATGTGGCTCTCTCTGCTGCAGAAGCGGAATATGTGGCAGTTGCCTCGTATTGTGCTCAACTACTGTGGATCAAGAAACAATTAGAAGTTTTTGGTGTGTTTTCTAACTGTGTGCCGCTGCTGTGTGAAAACACAAGTGCTCATAACATGGCAAAAAACCCAGTTCAATATAAGAGGACAAAGCACATTGATGTGCAACACCATTTTCTGAGGGACAATGTTGAAAAAAGACTCATCTATATGAAGTTCTGCAAGATAGAGGACCAAGTAGCTGATATCTTTACCAAAGCGCTGAGTAGAAAGTATTTTGAAAAGAATCTACTAGAGCTGGGGTTGATCAAGTTGAATTGAGAAGCTGGTCCCTCAATGACTGGTTATGAAAGGATGGTAAGATTAATTGCTAAAAAGTATTTTCTAGCAACTTCTAACTTAAATAAACACGCATGGCAACTACATGACAAACAAGCAGCTAATGACATTGTAATTTGTTAGAAGTGTGATGCTCATATTTGCAAAATTATTCAGGGAACCTGGCTCCCATGACTCAAGTTAATAGTTCATCTTACACTCATACGCATTTTGAACTGCTAGTATTCCACGTCATTCATTGTTTCTGCCATTTCCCATAAACCCAAACATCACACCCATTACAAACTGACCCGTCTGCCCAATTATTAAATTGCGTCCTATTATAAACTATCTCTCATTTTCCTCTAAATACCCCCAAAAGACAAGTCTCCCTCAGAACTATCTACATCAAACTCTCTCTCTCTCTCTCTCTCTCTCTCTCTCTCTCTATATATATATATATATATATATATATATATATATATATATATATATATATATATATATATATATATATATATATATATATATATCTGTATGAAAACCCTTTCTTATATGCCTTCACTCTCCAAAATCCACCATGTCTTCACAGCAATTTGAGTCTCCAATGGCCACCACTGAAATCCCTATTGTGTCTCCGTCTCATGAAGCACAACTATCAAGATCAGAGCCCCAACTTTCACCTGCTGAAACCCTTACTCTGATCAACCACCACCTACCGTCTCCTCCCCCAATCCATCAAGTTTTGGTTCCCATCGCAACCGTAAAAATCAAACTCCTAAAAATTTTGTTGCTTTGACCTCCCTTTCTGCTACTACAGAGAAAATGGAAGAAGAGGGACTAGTGGAAATCGAATAAGGTGTAGAGGTTTCTAGTCAACACGTTGAGGAAGAAGGAGTGGACAAAGTGGTTGTCACTGGTCTGGGGGTGATGTGTCAGTATCTGGTGTATCTGACACTCCAACAGTTCACGGGTTTGATCTGAATGTTATGTCATCATCAGGTCATACTCCACTCGCTCTTACTAATTTTGCATTGTTGGAAAACATGGGTGAGAAAGAAGTAGTTGTTGCTGAAGTGAGTCCGATTAGGGATTATGTGTCTGGTTATGTAAATGCTGGGGTTTAGCGGGAAGAACGAGGGAATGGGGACCTGGTGCCTCAAGGTGACATGACACTAGTTAGTACTACAAGAGAGCTAATAGAGGGACCTGGTCCCTCTGCCCAAAAGGATTTCTCTAATCCTACTTGAGATGGAACTCGATGCTCTACTAAACAGCCACTAGACAGTACTGACCTTACCCCTTCCCATCACCTTCATGCAACCCCTTTAGACATTATATACCTTGAAATGAAGTCTGTGACAGAAGAAGAATGAGATGAAAGTGAGGAGGATTATGACAATTTGTCTGTAGCCTAGTTTATCTCTGCTAGAAGTGGTGGCCCAGCTACTCAAAAGTATGCTCTTAAAAGACCCACCACTAGGCAACAAAAAAAAGTTGCACTTGACAATGCTTTAAAGGAAAATAAGGAGAAAAAGAAGAGAAAAAGACTTGTGAAAAGTAGACTGGTTGATGAGGAGGATCAGCCTTCAGCAAATGATGTGGAGGTTGAGGATGAAGAGATGAATGAGGAACCTGTTTCCCTTATCCGTAAATCCTCTAAGAAGATTGTGTCTGTGAAACAAAAGAAGGTATCATCTGCAAAAGTTGTTGAAACTGGTGGTGAAGAAAGTCTTGAGAAGGAGGATTATGTGAAAAGGAGAAGTTTGTTGGGAAGGATGAAGCTGTTGGGAAAAGATGTCTCTCAAAAGGAATCCAAGTGGCAGTGAGGAACCTAGTTCCTCAAAGAGGGCCGGAGTTGATATGTCTGAGATTGGAAGAAAAGCAAAGCTGAAGAAGTAAAAAGTCTTGTCGGACATAGTCTTTGATATTGACATTATTGACAAGTCCAACATGAGGCAGTTGGTTGAAATTTGCGAATTCCAAAAGTGGACTCATCTCTTTACTTTTCAGAGTCCAAAAGTTTATGAGGAGGAAATTCGCAGTTTCTATGCTGATTTGTTCACTATGGAAGGTGACACCATCTGCTTGAAGGTCAATGGGCTAGACTTTGTGATTGATGAAGATGTGCTTGGAGATATTCTTGAGGTGCCTGCTGAAGGGCGCTCAACTATTTAGGGGACTTGTTCCTCAAGTTTTAGGAAGCCTATTCTAAAGCCTCAAGTTGTTCGGCAAGGGGAATGAGTGCACACGAAGGCACAACTTCATGAATACCAACTCCTGTTCGAGTTGGTGAACAAGTTTTGCTACCACGAGCTGAAAGGCGATCTATTGCATCTATAGTAGACCTGGTTCTTTAAAAGGCATTGGACAGGTACACTGCAATCAATCTGCCTAGGATTCTGATTGAGCACATGAAGAAGTTGGCAGACATCAAGGATGGTCATGGGTTGCCATATGGGTTCCTACTCACCAAAGTCTTTGAACGTTTTAAATTCCCTTTGGGAGAGCAGTTGTGGGAACTCGTAAGAAAATATTCTCAATGAACACCAAGGAATGCAATTGTATTGATAAAAATGGGAGACTTGGCAAGAGTTCTACAATCTCTCAACTTACTGATGCTCAGAGTACTACTAATGAGGAGATCAGGAGGCTGAAGGCCTAGAATGCCATTCTTGGGAAAGCTCACTCAAGCTAGCACAGAACCTGGTTCTAGAAGTGCTCAGGGTGCAGATGTTACCCACTTGACGGTTGAGAATGCATAGCTGAGGAAACGGGTCGAGAACCTGGAAGAGTAGTTGATCACTGAGTAGAGGGCTACTAACGCTCGTGTGGATGGTCTCCTGAAGGCTTTTGGTCCTTCGCCATTCCCTTCCACTTCTAGTGCCACCTAAATTGTCCCTTTGTCAATGTCCCTTTTGTCAGTACCTGCCCATTTTTACAATGTCATTTTTGTTCTCTATCCCCCATGGTTATGGTACTCTAGTAATGTTTATTTTGTGAATGTTGTGTAATGATGGTAGTACTACTTGTCTTTATTCTTCTTAAGGTATTGAGCATCTTAGTCCTTTTTAAATACATGTTATATTATTGTGTTCTGTTTTTAGCTACGTTGTGTGCACACAAGTGGCATGAGTTAACTTTGTTGGACTTATTTCTTGCGTTTACTTGTCTAATTCTTTTTATGATGCCAAAAGGTGGAAGAAAATTGAAGGGGAGAAATAGGTTCTCAGGGGGAATATCAATTCTAAGTTCGTCACCATCAAAAGGGGAAAATTAATAAGTTATGTGCCTTTTGTTTTGATGATTTAACAAACTTCATAAAAGAACCAAATAGGGAACCTGATACAACTAGCCTCTCCGCGCTTAGGATAAACAAGTCAAATGTCTGGCACAAGTTCCAATGAAATCAGTTTAGGAAATAACAGAGGGAGCATATAGATATCAATTTCTCCGGTCATAGTACAAGTCGACTCTTACAGTTATTAAAGCTGTTGCACTATACACGCAACAGTGCAACAGCATTGTTGAAGCATGTTGTGTACCAGACACTCCCTTGCATCATCCTTGATGACCTCACTTATATATTACCAACATGAGGCAAGGGATTACACACACTTGCAAACCATAAAACATATTTACTCTCAAGTGAGCAGCCGCCTTGATTCTCTCTAAGGGCATTGAAGAACAAAACAACAACATAACGAAGGACCAAATCCCAGCATGGAATATATTGTGTGTCCTTAGTATTGTTGTGTCTTTGTTAATGTTATTCATTTATAACTCCTACTCAGCTTATTTAGAAACATTTCGTAGGATACTTTGTAAACCATAAACCTTGTGTATGTGTTGACTACTCTACTCTCTGTCTTGATGTTACTGGAATTGGAGATCTATGTTCCTTCATATTCCAACTGCCTTACTTGCTGCTGTTAGTCCATTATTAGTCACCTCTTCAGAAGGTGTGGTTAGAATTCAGAGTCGTGTGATCATGCTGTTAAATTTCCTATAAGAACCTCCAATCATTTATATAGTGTAGATAATATTCAATTTCTGTTAGTATACACAAAAAAACTAAGATGAAGCTAGAGGGGAGAGGAAAGAGGATGATTCTTTACTACATCTGTATTAATCCCTCAGGTTTTGCTTCAATTTTACACAATGATGGAACTCTAATGAACAAAATTTACAAAAAACACAGCTTTTCTGCAAGATCTCTGCTTTAACAACACAACAGGAAGACAAGTTGATTCAATCCGCTGATTCATCTATACCAGCTCCACTGGATTGACCCCTGCCATCAATACTTACTGCAAAAAAAGAGCACATTCCCACTTCTCCATCTGGAAATGCTCGCGACATAACCACCGATTCATTATGCTGTTTTAATAGCAACTGGTTTACCTCGACCCATGGAAAATCCTCTAGTGCCATCTGGCATCCGAGGAACGGAAGCTTGCTTGGCTGATGCTGACTGCTCAGAAAGCATAGAGGGATGCCCTGCTAGACTAACACGATTGAAGTTTGACAGTCCACTCCCCACACTGTATGCACGCCTCATAGTTGATGTGGGAGCTCCGCCTAAATGACCTCCACGATTGTTTTGATGAAACTGGAGACGTCCGCGTCCCTGACCCTGTCCCTTAATCCAACTGCGATTGAGCCCTCTCCGCTGCCCATCGATGCCATGTTCCTCCTACCAAATAGTTAATTTAAAACACCAGCAAATTTAATCACTACATTACATAATGGGGGAATATTATATGTTCATACAGAAATATCTTGCACGATTATTTGCGCCATATTCATGCATGTCTGAAAGATAACTTACTGCAAGATCACTCAAGTGAGTATCAAAGTGGTGCCATAAGTCTTCATTATGTTTCTCGCTGGCCTCTGATCCGAAAGCATCTTCTTCCTTGAAGTTGAGCTCACTCTCATAACCAACTTTCTTCCCTCGATTTTGACCAGATTTTCCCTGTGAATTCAACCAAAACTTATAAATACTTAATAAACAAGAGTCCAAGACTAAAGAAAGCTTATCCAAGGAAGTCAGAAGCTCTAACTTCTCAACAGTCAGGGAAAATTATGTCCAACACATACCGTGCACCTGTTCAATATGCGGAGTTTCAGACCATTTCGCCAGTTATTCTCATCGTTTAGCTCCATAACCTGCAAAATAAGATCGCAAAGGGTTACAGGGTGCCAGAGATAGATGACCTACGATGTCATTATTAAACAAGTTTTTATTTACTTACCGCCTTTTCAGCCAATTCAACTGATTCGTATTCCACAAATGCATGCAACTGCGTTTAGACATTTCAACTCAGATTCTTGAAATGAACAAAATGTTCCAAAGATTAATATAGACAACAAAAACTACTCATTTTATATGCCAGGCTTCCAAAAAATAGCAGCAGCAATTTTACTCTATTTTGGTTTCATTATTTTGCTGCTAACAGTATGCACTGTCAGCTGTACTCAAACAGATTCTGTTAACTCCAGCTTGAGATTCATCATTTCATCATATTCAAGACTTAAGACTAGAAACTCAAATGTCTAATGCGCACCTTGGTACTATACAATGTGCTATCTGATTTTCCAGTTCTAGATGCTGAAGAAGCCCCACCATTGGAAGACTGAGGTTGGCATGTCCGAATCATTTTTACACTGACACAATTAATTAAGAAATGAGTCGCGCATTTCCTTAAACTATCTTGTTTGCAGCTGCATGAAAACTAGTATACCTTCCAACTGCTGAGAAAATCTTCATGAGGTTCTGGTGGCAGTGATCCTCGGGTAAATTCTCAGCAACCACTATGCGAGACTAAATAAAAGACAGAATCAAAGTGTTAAAAGTACAACCAGACAACCAAAAGACTATGCGAACATTGACAAAAATATGAGATGAAACAATTAGGGGGAAAACATAAATGCTTCACTAACTCATAAACTGTCCTTGTTCTAACAGATCAATACATTATGACTGTATTGTTCAAGACAGCAACTGAAACCACTAGCATTAGAAAAATATAACTTACTTGCAGCTCTTCCAAGTCCTTTTCACTCAGCGGAAATTGGCGTCTAACCTTCTTTCCATCTTCACTCACAACCTAGAACCAGAGAAATCAAAATAAACAAATACGTGAGATGAATAAAATTATAAAGAAAATAATGCAAGAATCAGGACCTCAATCGTGGAACCACGTGAATTGCAGGTAGCAAAATATTTCATGTATGAGAGATCTTCAGGGTTGGATTGGAATGACAGGCGAGGGATCGGAGGAAAGTGAAGAGGAAAAACTCACAAGCTTTGTTGAGGTCCGCAGAATTTTTGCAACCAGGGCATGACTACTTGTGAGAGCTTTAATCTTCTTGAATGATGCAACCACTGACATTGGTACTACAGCATTGAAAAATAAAATAAAAAAAGAAGTCAAAAGATTCATCAAACAATAATAATGTTGAATTATAAATGAAGATAAGATTACTCTAGAAGGCTAACACAATCTTACCATATCCTTCTGGATCCTTGAACATAATCCTTATTAAATGATCAGTTGTTGCCAGATTTATATCACTAAAATAAAACTCCACCTACAGAGAATGGAAGTAAATCCCAGTTAGAAAAAGCAAAGAAAGAAATATGAAGACACTGAGATTACAAATGCTCTTGGTGTCGTAGATGGAATTTGAAGTTTCAGCAACCACACAAATTAATACTATACAATAAGAACTATGTTCACAGTCAAATATGTATAGATATTTTTTGGATTTCTTAATACATTTATCAGGTCTGAACAAAAGTTATTGGGTTCACGTGAACCTATATAATACATTGTGGATCCGCCTCTGCTCATCGGTGTCTATGACCATACTATACATGCAATTATTGACCATGGATAGTTTACCACCCTACATTTCAAGTCCTCAAAAGCACGATACACATACAAGACAAACGACGTTACCAAGAGGTTGAGGCAATGCCTAAAAAGAAATCTTTATGCAAAATTATGTTAATTCAGAAAACATTTACGTCACCAATAGGCAATCCTTGATAAATGTCATTGAGATTCATGGAAACTTTTAGTATAGATATCACCTCCTTCTCTGCCCCTATCCAACGAAGAAGAATGATTGAAGTTTTTCTATTTGGAAGCGTTTAACGTCTAATTCCTATTAAACATTTTTAATTCAGTGCAAGGAACGAAAAGAATGTTAAATTGAGAAACAAAATAAACATAAAGAACAATGTTAAAGAAGACATTTGATCCTTATAAAATTAGTTGAGGTATGCACAAGTTGATCCTTGTAAAAAATACACATTTGATTAATAGCTACAGAGAGATGTATGCTTACCTGATTAACAATTTTTTGACAAGCTTCTTCACTTAACCCTGCAATATTGAGATCAGAATCAGCACCAATAACCACCACCGCGGGCATACCCCCATGATCAACAAATCCTCCACCAATGCCACCATATGGATATTGCACAGGCAATTGAGATGCATATATGTAATTCTGGACACCAGGTACATGTGTCGTGATCTGATGAAAAGTCGCTGCAGGCGTAGCGATAACATGCACGACCGTCTGTCCATTTTGGGGGATCACAGGTCCGGGCCCGATCCCATCCCCGGGCTGATGTGAATCAGCTCGGGATGCAGAATGAGAAAGTGACGCCAATGATGGCGACGAGGACGATTTGGCCAACATGGCGGACGACAAGGAAGGCGAAGACGAGCTACGTGGAATGAATGCAGCTGCACGTGCGTTAAGCTTTGTTAAAGAAGAGTTCCTAGGCAAAGACAAGGGCTGAGATGGAGAAGAAGAAGAAGGTGTTGTTGATGAATATTCAAATGAATGGTCAAGATCAAGCGACGCTGATGAAGACGTAGCTGATGGTGAATTCAAGGAATCAAGAAATAATGTATCATCTTCTAAAGCCATATATATATATATATAGCAACGTAAAGATGATCAAAGATTTTCTTTTTTATAGTTGGTGTTTTCTTGATTTTATATATATATATTTTTCTTATTTCTTCTTCGTTTTGTTTTTCTTTTCCCCTATGACAGGGGAAAGGGGAAGAAAAAATAGAGGCGATCCAATGGAAGTAAGAAGCACCAAGAACGAAGAAGAAAAATGGGGAGATAGAGAGAGAGGAGATAGAGAGAATGGAGAAGAGTTCTCGATTTTAAGATTGTTTGTTGAATTAACTATTTATACTTATTGCCTTATACTACACAAGTCTGTTCCCTGCGCCACGGTCAATTACAAAAACAATTTGGACATGTGGAAGAAAGAAGAAGAAAAACGCGTGAATTAGATGGTACCTTTAAAATGAAGGTTAACAATTCTATCATCGCATTACCGCTCAATATGTGGTTAGGTTAGCATGGGAGTTTGGAATTTTTTCTTTTCTTTTTTATTTGTAAGGTTAAATTAGGAGTCGAGGATTAAACAAGTGTATTTCCTTAATTTAACAATAGTCTACAATTTTTTTATATAAAAAATCTGGACAACACCTCATGATTTATTCACGAAATAGAATTTAGTAGTGTTTGACCAAAAAATCTAGATCTTGGTTCAAATAATTAAATTTATGTACATAAGAGTTAATCTTAGCTAACACTAATATCTTTACATTGAGTTCTTAGAGAAGCAATAAATATCGTGTGGATATGGTCGGAAAGTGGCAATAACATATAGGAGTAATAAATTATCTAGAAATCATGAGCAATAATGTAGCATTGAATAATAATAAACATCTAACAAATGACATTTAAGTAAATGGGAGGAATGACTCACCCAATAAATGATAGAATAAGTGGATCTTCTTTCTGACAAAGAAGAATGATCGACAAATCCTTGAATATATTCAAGTTATTCTCGGATCTAATGGAAACGTATGGACAAGAATTTCAGTGAAATACGACGTTTGTATATTAATTAGCAAGTGAGAGACGATTCTTTTAGTCAAAGTGTGTTCTTTACAAATGAATATCACATGCTCCTATCGTTGTCCTTTTTTTCAATTTATATGGGACATATTCCTAAGAAACTATAATAGTACAAGTGCAGAGAATATCCACTAGAATATTCTTTTTAATATTCTATTTTAAAAACTAGTCATTATAGCTCTGTCAACGGTACTCGACCTCGACCTCCCCTTGTTGACACCTCGACTACGGCTTTCGTTGACTCTTTCATCACATCCTTTGTTGCTTCTTAGGCCATCTCGACAACTGACAACTTGGGAACTCTTCCCTTAGTATTATCTTGGCTTAAATATCCTAAAGGCAGATTTTGACCCATATAGTTAGTCCTTCCGCTTATTGAGGCCCGCTTCAGGCGGGTTCGATGAGCAAATCTTATTCATTGTGGTCGAAACAATCGAGCGAGTTGTGCAGGTCGTGGTGGTTACGGCGAACTAGCATCGAGGGCCGCTTATTTCAAACGCTTCGATTTTCCCGGTCGGTTTGTTGGAGTTATGTTGTCCACGAATTAGGATGACGTCATGATGTCATACGTTATGATGACACATATTCCCGATGCGTCGCTTCATCCCCAGATTGAACCTGCCGCTTCGGTTCAGGTGCCAGGCAATGATGAACCGATTATGGTTTTGGAGCCAAGATCCTTATAAATAGGGATGTTAGGGTATGGTTTCGAAGTTTTAAGTTTTTCTACTTTGAAACCCTATATTATTCTCTTGCTTTTCCCTTGCTCTAAACCTCTTCTTTTTGTTCCAGTGACTTGCATTCGTTCTCTATTTTTCATTGTTCGATACTTATCTTTCTTTCATCAAAACATGTGTAATATGCCTTCTAAGTCTAGTGAGGGGAGTGATGCGATCCCTTTGGCGATGGGGTTTTCCCCTCACGAGGAGAATGTTCATGTCGCTATTTATAATGGAAGTTTCCCGTTGGTAGGGGAGATAGTTCCCCGCAACCGTGATAGTAGGTATGATTTCACCAAATTACCCGATGCTGACACTAGAGCCTTTCGGTTGGTGATGACGGAGAAGGAATTGGGAGATCTTAAGGCTAAGTTCTACCTTCCCGATCACGTCGGATTGATCCTCACCGGATATGATACAATGCAGGTCTACCGTCTTGGGTACTGCACCTTTTATACCTATCCCTTCCAAGTCTGCTACACTCTCCCTCTTCTATCATTGGCAGAGGAATTCTATCTTTATTACGGCGTTGGCCCATCTCAGCTTTCGCCATACGTTTATAAGCTTATAAGGATGCTTACCGAATTTGTCGAGCTAGCTGAGGTTGAACTGACTCTTCAACATTTAATACAACTATTCGCTCCAAGCTTTTATAAGGGGATGATGTTGAACCTTCGCCACCGAGGAGGCAAGTTCCTGGAGGTGAATATGGACGACAAAGCTAATCACCAATTCTAGTTCAACTTCTTTTTCGTCAGAACCGAGGACGTTGTGACCAACGTCGACAGTTTTCGTAAGGCATGGAATTATACTCGTAAGTACCTAATTTCCTTGTATGTAGGTATCTGATTTTTTTCCCGTGCTTGGTCGTGGGCTCTGACCTCTTGTCCTTTTCTCATGCAGCCAAGACCTCACCTCCTCCTTTGGTGGAGGACATTTTTGACTGGGTTGGTCGGCTCCCCCCTCACATCGTAGGGATACTTGAGTAGTCTAGTTTCTTTAAGAGGTTTGGTCTTGCTCTCCCCTCGAATGGTAAGTTCCCTTTATTACTGGTGTCTTAGTTCTTTCTTCTTTTGGTTTTCTTTTGCTGACCTTCCCCTTTCCCTGTATTTTTCCTAGATTCGGCTAAGGGATCTTCGAAGAGGTTAAAAGCTCCCGCACCCGCGTTTCGAAAAACGAAAGCCACTAAGTCATCGGCTCCCGCTCCTTCTTCGGCTGCAGCTGCTTCTATTTGTGCCCCGGTCCCTTCTCCGACGGTGGCTTCTTTTAAATCTGTCTCTTCTTCGGCCGCAGAGACTTTGGTCACGAAAACCTCGGCCCCTCAGTTGTTCCGTCTTATCGATGAGGATGAGGGGCCTTTGCATGGTGATGGGGATTTGGTGCCTCGTAAAAGGAGGTCTGTAAATTCTAGTGACGGGGTCACCCGGGTCATTGACTTAATGGAGGGTGACTTTTTGTTGTACGAGATGACAACCATTCTCATCAGAGATGATATCAAGACATGGTCCAATATTTTAAGGTTGGCGGAAGTCGACGTGGATATGCCCATTCCTCTATGGTGACAGAGGCAGAAGGATCGGCCACTGACATTCTCGATACTTCGAGGCGAGAGGAGGCATCGACTTCCTAACTAGCTGTTAATACTTCCTTGACAGCCAATGAGAGAGGCAAAGGCGTCGCTAAAGAGGGTGATGAGTCGGGTTTAGACGTTGATGTGAGCGACCTGAAGATGATGGAGGAAGGGTTTACCCAACTTGAGATAAGGTTGGAGGGGTCTACAAGGACCATTGTGATCCGTTGACTTATATGAGTCCACCAAACTATAGAGTACCTGGTCCTCTATGAGATGATGCCTAAAATGCAGTAACGACTGAAGGTAAAGAAGGTAGGAGATTTTCTACGTGGAAAATTCCCTACAAGGGGATCAAAAAATCACGACCTACTCTCGTAAGCTTTTAACTCAACTAACTTGTAATCTACCTATTACAAGCCATTTTGCAAAAACCTTATTGCAAAGACTTTAAACTAACTTGTGATACAGCCACCACGAGCCACTTTGCAAAGAAACCTACTGCAAAGACTTTAAACTAACTTGTGATGCAACCACCATAAGCCACTCTATAACTATCCTAGTTACAAAGGCTTTAAACTTATGACTATTCCTAGTCACAACATAAACTCAGAAGTTTATGGATTTTGGTTTGTCACTAAGACAGGGCTTCTAAGAAAGAAAACTAGGAAATACAATGAAGAGCAAAACAACAAGATTACAACTCAACTTTGGATGTACATGAACTCATTAAGAAACTGATTCTTAGTGGAGTTGTCTTCTTATTCTTGATACACCAGTGACTTCAATGCTAGATGAACTTTTTTATGCTTGAGTGAATATCACTGAATGTACAAAGAATAGTGTGTCTTGCACCAGGTTGTTTTAACACAAAATATGGCACATTTGATAGTGATGTCAACTCAAGGTGTATACTTCTTCCCAATGAGAACTGACTGTTATACAGTCTGCACATCCACTTCTGGGCAGTTGTGTTCCAGCTGGATAGTGGGCTTTGTACTTCCTGTCAGGATACACCAACAGACCAGGTCCTAGTTATGTTCCTCTTCTGTAATAGTCGCCAGATGCTCACTTTCTTCTGTCACGTTCCAGTTGTGTACTTGACTTTTACTTTTTGTTAGAGAACCCTAAAGCAGTAGGTCCCTGTTGTGTTCCTCTTCATCTTGATTATGTACAGTCACTGACTTGCTTGTGTTGGAGAACCCCAAGGGACCAGATCATCATGTCCATGTTGTGTTCCTCCCTTTGCTGATTTTTAGGCTTCGATTAGTTCACATGAAATGTATGTCCTATGTGCTAGGTGCTCTATCTGGTTCTTCATGACAAGTTTGTTTGATCATCAAAATATAAGACATTGAAAACCCATCAATTTCCCCCTTTTTGTTGATGATAAACTTAGGCATGGACAGTAATTGTTTAGAGCAGAAATAACCAGATGAGTTGCCAAAAGTTCCCCCTTAATCTAAGATATCCATCATTATCACACTTAAGTTCCCCCTTAATCTAAGATCTGACTCATTCTCACACTTTCTTCCCCCTTTTAGCATCATTAAAAAGGAAAGAAATAA
Source organism: Nicotiana glauca (assembly GCA_026770625.1). Lineage (NCBI taxonomy): Eukaryota > Viridiplantae > Streptophyta > Magnoliopsida > Solanales > Solanaceae > Nicotiana > Nicotiana glauca. The sequence continues at coordinate 43,389 of MU790053.1, forward strand.
AGAAGAGCACCAGAAGGTAATAAGCATAAAGAAGTCTAACACAGCTAGCTTATGCCACATATGTGCACACAACATGATAGAAAAGAGAAGCCAAAGGAACACAAGATTGTACAAGCAACGAAAAAGAAGTTGTTTCATTAATGTTTGCATTGGACTGAGTAATTCAGGAGCATTAATGGTAAAGTACAACATGCCATCACAACAAAATATGCAAAAAAAAAAGTAAAACAGCAGCCACAAGAGGTTGGAGCAAAAATAGCTTGACACAAGAGGGATCCTAGGGATACCAAAGGAAGGAGGCTTGGAAGAAATGATGGCCATGGTTTTGAGAACCAGGTCCAGTCTAGCATTTGCGGACAATTGTTCTTCAAGTAATTGAGCCCGAAGTATCTCATTTTCCTTTGTCAGTCATGTAACATCCTTATGTACAGAATTGGGTCCTTTAACTGCTTGACTGAGTTGAGTTTCCAGTATGGCATTATGAGCCCTCGGCCTTCTTATTTCCTCAGAGGCTACATTTTGAGCGTTGATCAGCTGAGAGATGGTCTAGATGCTTCCACCAAACTTTTCAATACATTCACATTCTTCTAGAGTAGTCTTAGAGAAGGTTTGCTTGTGTGTGCCCACTCTGGGATTCCCCAAGGAAACCTTATAGAATCTGAACATTTGAGTGAGGAGAAAGCCATAAGGTAACCTATGATTTCTACCCTTGAAACTTTCCACCTTTTGCATATGGTCTATCATGATTGTAGGCAGATTGATTGGGACAAACTCATCGAGCGCTTCCATTAGGACCATGTCCAATCTTGTAGCAATAGAGCGCCTCTCAGAGCGAGGTAAGAGCACTTTATTGATCAGTTCAAAGAGGAGATGGTATTCAGGAAGCAAAACCTTCTCATGCACTTGTTCCCCCTATTGTGAGCACGTAATTTTTGCTCTATGTGAGGATCACTCCCAAAAATTCAAAATAAAATAATTTTGTGTCGTGTGTGATTTTTTACGAATTTTTGCGTTATTTTCCTTTATTGTTTGCATTTGTCTGTGTATGTTTATTTGTTAAATTAATATAAAATACAAAAAATATGTGTTGCATTTTTACATTTAGGGTTTATTAGGAGTAATTAAGTTTTGTTTTACAAAAATAAAAATCACAAAAAATAATACACTTTGCATTTTAGCATTTAAAGGTCTAGTGGTGCGATTTATTTCAAATTGGTATTTAATGGTGTGTTAATTGTTAGTAGGAGTTAATTGGATTTTGGTAATTTAATTTAGGATTTATAATGTTTTTATTAGGAAATAATGAAATAAAAAAGAAGAGAAATCGGACTGGGCTGTCCAAATTGAACAAAAAAGAGGCCCAAAATTCCAGCCCATTTGTCGCCCAGTTCAATCCGTCCCCAAAACGTCCAAACGACGTCGTTTTTGTCACACTCCATCCTGACCGTTGATCTCACTTGATCAACGGTCCAGATCCCATTCCTCAACCCTTAACCCGCCAGACCTGGACCCGACCCCTCTTTAAACCAAACAACCCCGTTTCTACACCAAACGACCCCGTTCCGTCTTCACCAATTAATCCAAGCCGTTGAGATCATTTGATCTAACGGCTTGAATTAATTGAGTTATTTTAACATATCCGGTCCCCCCAAACCCTCCTCACTCATTCCATTCCCCAAACGACCCCTTCGTCTCTGAAAGGGATGAACGAGACAAAACCCTAGCCGCCCCCATTCCCCTCGCCTGAAAACCCGGCGGATCCGGCTCTGATGCCCGCCAAACTTGCACCCCTGAACCGCCCTGATCCCCCCTCTCCAAATCCTTACCCCTTTTACATCGAATCATCCTGTAGCTTCTCGAATCTTCAATCGAAGATTCGAGCGGAAAACAAAACAACCCTAATCTGCCCCAAAATCATACTGGACCTTCCCTTAGCCTCCCTCGTCACCAAACCATAGCTGGTTTGGTTTGAATCAAACCCAAACCACTCGAACCCCAGTCTGAGCCCAAGAACCCTAGAAAAAAATTCGAGCCTGGGTGAAGATTTTTTGATGGTTCAATGGACCGTAGTCGAAGTGTTCTCAGTTGAGAACACTCGACTAAGGTCCGTTTGGCCTCAAAGTTTCAAGTCCGAAATTTGTCCAAGCCCGTTTGGATTTCTGATTTTTCTCTCGAGGCATTGCTTCTTCCTTTCTTCTATCTTTATTTTTGAATGTTTGTTGCTAGTTCAGTTTTGTTGTTTGTTTTTATTTTATATCTTTTGCGATTTTTGTTAACTTTTCTGTTCTTCTCCTTAAAAACCTTTTATTTTGGTTGATTTGTTTGCTTCTGATTGTTTGTTAATTGTGTTTGTTATAGAATACATATTCGTTTCGATTAATATCATCGAATAATTAGTTTTGCATTTCCCCTGTTTTTGCCCAAGAACTGTAAATCACTATTTGTGCGTCGATCATTTGTTATCGATTATATATGTTGTAATTGATTAAATGAATGTCGTCGATTAGTTGTATAGGTTTGTTTGTTAGAACAATACGGCAATAATGTTATTAATACTGTCTAAATTGGTCTGAAATACCACTTGAATTAAAGCCTGGATCGTTTATAGCTGGAATTAGGAAAGTGAATTGGTTATAGCTGTAATCCTGATAAAAGTTCAGAGTTAGTTAAGTGGCCTGCCAATTTAACACTCAATGCACCCTTGAACTAATGAATTAATTAATTAAAAGGGGGTCTATTAGTGCAAAATACTTCTGGCTAATGACTTTAAAAGTGGGAAGTTAGAAACCAGAGTAGTTTAATGCTAAAAGCTTAAGTGCACATGGGAATGTTAGTGAAACCTGCTGTACAGTAGGATATTCCCTAACGTTTGGACCCCAGAAGTTTTAAAATTAGAAGTCACATGCTTAGACAAAGGAAAGTGGGGGAATAAGATGGACTGATAAGTTTTTTTTTAAATCATTAGACAGGCTGTAAGGAGGTAGAGTTTGGTTATATAAGAGAAGTTTCAGAATAGTTGAAGGGGTTCTTCTTCCAGTTTTGAAAAAAAAAGGGTTTGAAAGCAAAACTGTTCCATTACTCCCTTTTGAGTTTGTCTTCTAATCAATAACTGAACTTCAGCTTCTATAAGCCCTTTAAAGATCAGAATAATAGTTTGAACTGGGGATTCTATCCAGTAATACTGTTACCTTAGTCCTGAGAGCAGAAACAACTAAAATCATCATGTTTTCTGTCCTATAGTGAGGATTCAAAACACTTGTTTGTTCGTTTGATCTGTGTGAAGTACAACCTGCATGGCCGTGTAGTCTTTCAAATTGGTTTTGAGTCTTTGCTGGATTTTAAGCTGTGTTTCTTTCGCTACTGTTGGTTCTGTTGTTAGCTTGCTGTGTTTGAGCTCCTACTGATCCCTTCCTTCTTCATTTCTGCTATTGAATTCCAGGTACACAGTCTTGAACTCGTAATTGATGTAGACTTGAACTGGAGTTATGAAATAAAATGCTCATCGGGCTCATTGCGTTTGGATCACTGTTGGTTGTTTCATAATTAGGATAATTTGTCATATACATTTGTTAGTTGTAAAATGTACATTTACACAATTTGAATTGTTAAAGTTTGTTTTTTTTATCATGGATTGTAAGACTAAGTTGATGTTTCTCGTTAGCATGAATACTCTGTAGACATCAGTGTTAGATTGATTTGGTCATATAGTTCAAAGCCTGTTGATTAACGTTGGATAAAAGCAGTGAAATTCAAGATAGATAGTTTTTACATCTAATAATGAATCATCTTGAA
>MU790056.1:11898-44028 GCA_026770625.1 Nicotiana glauca
TTGTTATACATACCAGTACAATTCAAGTGTACTGACGTCCCTTTTGTCGGGGGCGCTACATTCGTGTTATGATTGTAGGTGGATCTGCAACAGGTATTCCAGCCCACCGATCGTAGCTCCCTCTTCGCCTTCCGTCAACTGTTTTGGTGAGCCCCATTCCTCTCCGGGCCCTACGTGGCTTAGGCCGCTTGTCTGTGTAGTTATATTTTATTGTTGTGTAAGGTATAGCCAGAGCGTTGTTACCGGCAAGTACTGTATTATCCCATTGTATCTTTAGAGGCTCCGTAGATAGTGGATGTGGGTTAGAAGCTTATGTATATCCAGGTTGCAATTGTTGGACAATGAATTGGTAATTTCACTAACTATTATGTATGTATGCTTTGAAAAAGGTGATCTAATCTAATTATATGGCTAGTTCTTGGAATATTGAATAAGGAAAGCAAGGGGTAGCTCGTGGGTTAGGAAGGGCACCCAGGTCCGCTTGACTGGGGATACCCGGTCAAGCGCCGGTTATGTCCCTCGAGTTTGGGGCGTGATAGAGACCGCACTAGGCCTGTTTGTCCTGAGTTTGCCTTGTCTTTGGTACGTATGCAGGCTTCACTCCTTTTTGAGCCGATCTTTGACATCAGGTCACTTTGTCGATCAAACCTGCAATCAAGCAAAACTTATGAGTCTTTTGGGACTATTTTGTAACAATTTATAATCAAAGCGTAAGCAAAAAGGAGCATGAAACGCATCAAAATCCCTAGTTATCAACCTTCGCGTTCGTGTGGCTATGAACGCATTCGCGAAGGTATAGCCCATCACTGCCTCACATTCGCAACCTGGGCTACGCGTTCGCGTTGAAGAAAATAGTCACCTTGGTTCTTGGCCTTACGCGTTCGCGAGAGGGATCACGCGAATGCGAAGGATGAAATCCCTAGCCACTAACAGCAGAAAATCTGCAACTTTTCTAAGTTCAAAATCTCCCGAAACATATCTGAAACACACTCGAGCCCTCAGGGCTCCTAACAAAACACATGTACTAACTCAACAACATCATACGAATCACCAAAATAACCTCAAAGACAATGAATCAAACCTCTAAATCAAGAACGTTTTCTCAAACTTCATCAAGTTTCAAATTTAGAAATTCAAGTCCGAATCACGTCAAACGATGTCCATTTTTAATAAAATTTTATAGGAATGACTTAAACCATATATAAGACCTGTATCAGGCGCTGGAACCAAAATACGGGCCCAATACCATAGCTTTCTAATCAGATTTCACTTCAAATTTCCTTATACATTTCTAGAGAACAATTTTTCTTAAAATTTATTTCTCGAGCTTGGGACCTCGGAATTCAATTCTGGACATACGCCCAAGTCACATATTTTCCTACGGACCCTTCGGGATCGTCAAATCACGGGTCCGGGTCCATTTACCCAAAATGTTAATCGAAGTCAAATTGATTTATTTTAAAACCAAAACTTAGCATTTTTCACAGAATTTCATATTTAAGCTTTCTAACTAAGCGTCTGGATTGCGCACGCAAATCGAGGCAACTCTAAATACGATTTTCAAGGCCTCGGAAGCATTGAATTTGATTAAAACAAGTGATGACCCTTTGGGTCGTCACATTTTCCACCTCTAAAACAACTGTTCATCCTCGAACGGACAGAAGAAGGAAGTACCTGAGTCGGGGAAAAGATGAGGATAACGGCTCTGCATATTGGGCTCGGACTCCCAAGTCGATTCCTCAGGAGGCTGACCTCTCCACTAAACACGAACAGAAGGGAAACTCTTCGACCTCAACTGATGAACATGCCGGTCTAGAATAGCTACCAGCTCCTCCTCATAAGACAAGTCCTTGTCCAACTGGACAATGCTGAAATCTAACATGTGGGATGGATCGCCGTGATATTTTTGGAGCATGGACATATGAAACACTGGATGCACGGCTGATAATCTCAACGGCAAAGCAATTCTATAAGCCACCTCTACCACTCGATCAGTAATCTCAAACGGCCCAATGAACCTAGGGCTAAGCTTGCCCTTCTTCCAAATCTCATTACGCCCTTCATAGGCGACACTTGGAGCAACACCCGCTTACCAACCATAAAAGCCACATCTCAAACCTTGCAGTTTACATAACTATTTTGCATGTACTGAGTTGTACGAAGCCTATCCTGAATGATCCTGACCTTGTCCAGAACTAGATTCGTACCCAACAGCTAAGCCTCTCCCAGCTCAAACCATCCAATCGGAGATCGACACTGTGATAACTATGAACTATACATGTTTTATACCCCTTTTTACCTAAGTTTTGTGAATAAATTGCTCTAGATTAATCCTGAATTGCTTGCAAGTTGAGCTTGATTGCAGGTTTGAGCGACTAGATGATAAATATCACAAATCGGCTCAAAACTGAGTGAAATCTGCCAAGCGTCAAAAGATGATTGAAAGTGGTAAATAGGTGACCTGCGCGGACCGTACTGTTTTGATGTGCGGCCACTCAGGAAAGTTCTGAAAGCCTCCAAGTTCAAGCCTGACCTGCGCGGTCCGCACTGTTTTGCCACGCGGCCACGTAGAAAAGTTCAGAGAACCATCAAAAGTGAAGAAGATCTACGCGGACCGCATCCATTTACACGCGGTCAGCACTGATGAGTGATTAGCGGCTCAACAATTCTAGGCAAAGTCCCACAAGGCTGCATACCAAAGCAGTGCGGTCCGCGTGGGTAAAAGTTCAGAGAGTCAAATATGGGACAAATTCTACTGTGCGGCCACGCATCCTTTCCACGCGGTCTGCATGACTCAACCTATGCGGCCGCGTGACATTTCTATGCGGTCCGCATCCCCAAGTCCAGAAGCATAGATCTGAAGACCATTTGCCCTACGTGGCCACATGTCATTTCTATGCGGTCCGCGCCAGACCCTCAAGGGTATTTTTGTCCTATTTTTCCTATGTAGTATAAATAGAACATTTTACTTTTTAGGTCAAGTTTTTGGCAATCTGTTTTAGCAGCTGAGCACGAGACACTTCGTATTAGCCTACTTTAGGCATTTTTTTCTTGTAATTAACGTGGATTCAAGTAGATTAAGCTTGTAGTTAATGATTATGTCAATTTCTTCTAGTATTTCTTCTATTTCTACTTCTTCCATGTCTAGCTAAACCCATTAGCTAGGGTTGTGGCTCAACCCTAGTGTGGGTAATTAATGGGTGTTTTTGCTTAATGCTTGGATGATGTTGGGTGTTTGGTTTTTGGGTTGATTATATGTTTTCACTTACATTTGGTGGTTGCAAACACTAAGTCTAGCTTAGTGGGTCTTGACTCTTCTTGAGAAAGAGAGTCTATAACCTCACAATTAACCCAACAAGGATTTGGGATGGACCCATGAGAATGGTAGTCCCAAGTAACGGGTTAAACCTTGAAAGAGTAATTACCCCACTTGAACCTTAAAGTTGCTTGGGCAAATTAGCCTACCCAATTGGTCTCGAGAGAGTCAATTGGGAAAAATCACTCTCTCTACCGAGAGGTGTGAGAGTGAATGTTAAAGTGCAACGGTTATCCATATTCCCCTTAATTATCATCCTTGTATTAGAATTATATACCCGTTAATTAGTCACCTAGGTAAGTTCTATGACCCTAGTGCTTTTATCTTATTGCATACAACTAGTATCATTACTTAGCATAATTTAGTTTATAACTGTAGTTGATCAATTTAGTTGTTAAACAAAAGAAAAACCAAAAATGATAGAAGCCAAAACGCATTTCTAGACTTCACAAATACTCGACTCCCAAATCCAGCTCCATGTGGATATTGACCCCGATACTGCTATTGGGTAAAAGTAATTATCTCCCACTCTTCCTAAGGGTTGAGTCTGCACCGATCACACCGCCTACTATATAAAGCCTCATAAGGGGCCATCTGGATACTCGATTGGTAGTTGTTGTTGTAGGCAACCTCTGCTAAAGGCAAGAACTGATCCCACGAACCTCCAAAGTCAATGACATAGGCTCGGAGCATATCCTCCAAAATCTAAATAGTCCGCTCGGATTGCCCATCCGTCTGAGGATGAAATGCTGTACTCAACTCAACTTGGGTGCCCAACTCTCGCTGAACTGCTCTTCAAAAACGTAAGGTAAACTGCGTACATCAGTCCGTAATGATAGATACAGGCATACCATAAAGACGAACAATCTCCCGGATATAGATATCAGCTAACCTCTCGGATGAATAGGAGACTGCCATAGGAATAAAATGCGCTGACTAGGTCAGCCTATCAACAATGACCCAAACGGCATCGAATTTCCTCTGAGTCTACGGAAGTCCAACAACAAAATCCATATTGATCCGCTCCCACTTCCACTTGGGAAACTCAATCCTTTGAAACAATCTACCAGGCCTCTGATGCTCATACTTAACATACTGACAATTCAAACACCGAGCCATATATGCAACAATATCCTTCTTCATTCTACGCCACCAATAATGTTGCCGCAAATCTTGATACATTTTTGCGGTGTCCGGATGAATAGAGTACCTGGAGCTATGGGCCTCTTCTAAAATCAACTCTCGAAGCCCATCCACATTAGGCACACAAACTCGAACCTGCAATCTCAAAACTCCATCATCACCTAAGGTAACCTGCTTGGTACCTCCACGTTGCACCGTGTCTTTAAGGACACATAAATGGGGATCATCAAACTGCAGATCACGGATACGCTCCAATAAGGAATAACGGGCTACAGTGCAAGCTAATACACGACCAGACTCAGAAATATCCAAGCTCACAAACCGATTGGCCAAAGCCTGAACATCCAAGTTAAGCGGTCTCTCACAGGCCAGAATATAAGCAAGACTGCCCATACTGGCTAACTATATGCTCAAGGCATCGGCCACCACATTGGCCTTTCCCGAGTGATATAAAATAGTGATGTCATAATCCTTCAACAACTCTAACCACCTCCTCTACCTCAAATTCAACTCCTTTTGTGTAAATAAATACTGAAGACTCTTGTGATCAGGGAACACCTCACATGCCACGCCATACAGATAAAGCCTCCAAATCTTCAATGCGTGAACAATGGCTGCCAACTCTAAATCATGAACCGGATAGTTTCTCTCATGAATCTTCAACTGCCTCGAAGCATAGGTAATGACATTGCCATCCTGCAAGCCCAATATGTGAAGCATCACGATAAACTATATAAGGCCCTGAACTTGTGGGCAAAACCAACACTGGCGTCGTAGTCAGAGCTGTCTTGAGCTTCTGAAAGCTCGCCTCACACTCATCCGACCATCTAAATTGGGCACCCTTCTGGGTCAACTTGGTCATCAGGGCTGCGATAGATGAGAACCCATCCACGAATCGATGATAGTAGCCTGTCAATCCCAAGAAACTCCAAATCTCTATAGTTGATGCTGGTCTAGGCCAGTTCTTGACTGCCTCAATCTTCTTCGGATCAACCTGAATACCCTCTGCTGATACAACATGACCCAGGAATACAACTGAACTCAACCAGAACTCACACTTCGAGAACTTAGCATATAGCTGGCTCTGAGATGCTGCTTGTGCTCCTCCTGGCAGTGGGAATATATCAAAATATCATCAATGAAGACTATGACGAACGAGTCCAAATAAGGCCTGAACACCCGGTTCATCAAATCCATAAACGTTGTTGGGGTATTTGTCAACCCGAATGACATGACGAAGAACTCATAATGCACGTACCAAGTGCGGAAAGCTGTCTTAGGGACATTAGATGCCCTAATCCTCAACTGGTGGTAGCCAGACCTCAAGTCAATCTTTGAAAATGCCTTGGCACCCTGAAGTTGATCGAACAAATCATCAATCCTCGGTAATGGATACTTATTCTTGATTGTAACATTGTTTAACTACCGGTAATAAATGCACATTCTCATCGAACCATCTTTTTTCTTAACAAACAACACCGGTGCACCCCAAGGCGAAACGTTGGGTCTCCCTTCTCGAGTAAGTATTGCAACTACTCCTTCAACTCTTTCAACTCTGCCAGGGCCATGCGATACGGAGGGATAGAAATGGGCTGAGTGCTCGGAGCCAATTCAATGCAGAAGTCTATATTCCTGTCGGGTGGCATCCACGGCATGTCTGAAGGGAAAACCTCAAGAAACTAACGAACCACAGGCACATAATCAATAAAGGGAACCTCAGTACTGGAATCACGAACATAAGCCAGTTAGGCCAAACACCCCTTCTCGACCATACGTCGAGCCTTCACATAAGAGATAACGCTACGGGTAAAATGACCAGGAGTCCATATTCACTATAAAAGAGGCATACCTGGTAAATCTAAGGTCACGGTCTTGGCATGGCAACCCAAGATAGCGTGGTAAGGTGATAACCAGTCCATCTCCAATATAACATCGAAATCGACCGTGTCTAAAAACAACAAATCTACACGAGTCTCGAGACCCCCAATCACCACAATACAAGAATAATGGACTCGATAAACCACGATAGAATCACCCACTAGTGTAGACACATAAACAGGAATACTCAGTGAATCACTAAGCAGAACCAGATACGGTGAAAAATAAGATGACACATATGAATACGTAGACCCTGGATCAAATAACACTGAAGTATCTCTATCACAAACCATAACAGTACCTATGATCACCGCATCTGAATCCTCAGCCTCGGGCCTGGCTGGAAGAGCATAACATCGAGGCTAGGCCCCACCACCCTGAACCACCTCCCTAGGATGGCCTGCAGCTGGATGGCCTGCACCTTTGGCGGCCTGAGCTCTACCTCTAAATCCTCTACCTCCACCTCAAGCACCTCTACCCCCGCCTCTAGCTGGTTGGGCGATCTGTGGAACATCTGGTGCCTGAATCATAGCACGGGAACCCTGCTGTTGCGACTAAGTGCCCACTAACCTTGGACAATCCCTCTAGATATGGCCATACTCACCACACTCATAACTCCACCTAAATGACGCGGCTAAGGAAACTAAGACTGACCCTGGCGACCTGAATGACCACCCCAAAAACTCTGGAACAATGGTGCACTAACAGGGGCTGGTGGTACACTATAGGGCTGCTGATCAAAATACTTCATGCGAGAACCACGGCCACCTGAAGCGCCATGAGAAACCTGGAAAGCTTACTGAAAGGGCCTAGGAGAATGGCCTCTACCATATGAATCTCTGCCTCCAAATGAGGTACCACTAAATCTACCCGAATGATGGGGTTTTTTATCCGACCCATGACTAACTCCCCGCGACAGAACCATCTCAACTCTACGGGCCACATTGTCCGCCTCCTGAAAAGTGATCTCACTCCTGGCCTCCTTGGCCATCTGAAGACAAATCGGCTGAATAAGATCGTCAATAAACCTCCCCACCCTCTCTCTCTCTCTCTCTCTCTCTCTCTCTCTCTCTCGGTAGGAAGTATGACAAGAGCATGGCGAGCTAAGTTGATGAACCTGATCTCATATTGGGTGACCGTCATGGAACTCTACTAGAGGTGCTCAAACTGCCTTCGATAGGCCTCTCCCTGAGTAATGGTAAGAAACTTCTCTAGAAACAACACTGTAAACTGCTCCCAAGTTAAAGATGGCGACCAGACTGGTCTAGCTAAGCAATAATCCCTCCACTAAGTCTTAGGGATCCTCAGTAGATGCACCGCTGAAAGTAGAAGTGAAGATCTTGGTGAACCTATCCAACCTCCACAAATCATCGGCGGACATAGCCGCTCTATCACCGGTCTGAGCTACTACACCCGGCTGAACTACTCCAACTGGCAGAACCACTGGAGTCTGAATCTGGGGAGCCACCTACTCCGGAGTGTGAGTATCAGGAGTTTGAGCCCCTCCTCCAGCCTGAGAGACGGTTGGTGCTGCAGGAAGTAAACCTGCTTGGGTGACACTCTCCATGAGGCCCACCAATCAGACCAGGGAGTCCTGAAGAACTAGGGCAGCAATAAACCCCTCTGGGACCTGAGCTGGGCCTACCGAAACTGCTGGGGCCGGAACCTCTTCATCAAAATCAACCTGAGGCTCCGCTATTGGTGCTGCTGCTCGGGGCTGAGCTCTACCCCTACCTCGGCCTCTAGCACGGCCTCGGCCTCACCCTCTGCCCCTAGTGGGAGCTGCTGGTGGGGGTTCGGGTTGCTGAGTGGTAGATGAGAATCACGTGTTCTCTCCACCTGCAAAAGAATAGAGTAGAAATCCAATTAGCATTGAGAAACAAATCCGCACGACAAGAAAGAAAAAATGTGAAATTCTCCTAACTCTGTAGTCTCCAGGGGATAAATACAAACGTCACCGTACCAATCCCTCAAACTCTACTCAGCTTGCCCATGAGTTGTGAGATCTATGTAACCTAGAGCTCTGATACTAACTTGTCACGACCCAAAATTCCCACCCTTGGGAGTCGTGATCTAGAAAACCAATACATGTATCTAGAAAACCAATACATGTCTCTACCCGGAACCTGGTGTCACAACATTCACGGACTACTAAGAATACTACATACAATAGTTTGAAAGAAAGATAATACTGCATGTCTTGAATACATGAGATGACAGAACACAAAATAGGATAGATGAGACGTCGGGCCTGCGGACATCTACTAGGCTACCTCGGTGTCTCGGTGGACTGAAGGCTGGCTCCTAAGCTAATGTTGCTGCCCAAACGCTGCTCCGATATCTGCACATAAGTGCCGAGTGTAGCATCAGCACAACTGATCCCATGTGTTGGTAAGTGTCTGGCCTAACTCCGGCGAGGTACTGACGAGGCTAGAACCAGACTCCAAATAAACCTGTGCAGTTATATAATGTATGGTGGAAAAGTAAATAGGTAATAAGCATTTAACAAGGGAGGGGGCACATGCTTCGGGGAAACAACTCAACCTAGCATAAACCAAATAAATATGAAAGAACAGTACAATATCTACAATAATGTAATAATACTACTGTTGCAGTGCGCAACCCGATCCCTTATCATTTAACATTGTTGCGACGATATATATATATATAGTTGTTGTGACGTGCAACCCGATCTAATATAATAATTGTTTCCTCGTGCAACCCGATACTATATATTATCTATTACGGCGTGCAATCCGATCCAATATAATATCTGTTGCGATGTGCAACCCGATCCATATATGTGTATATTAATAAAAATGTTTCAACGCGCAACCTGATCCAAATATACAGCTTACAGTGATCATAACAATAGTCCCGGCAAGGGATTAACCATAAGTTACACTATCCCGGCAAGGGAACTCAACAGTACAAGTATATACGTCCCGGCAAGGGAGAATCAGCTATAACCAATCTTAACTCAACTCCTAATCATCTCTACTATCACCATTTCTAACTCATAAGTAACTTCCATGAAAATAAACTAATCCTTTGCTCAATACTACGGATTTACTCATTATTGCAACCATAGTATTATTCAAGAATACAACAAGTATCAATTTAAGACTCACGGTCATGCTCGACACCAACGTATAGATACTCGTCACCATGCCTATACATCGTACTCAACAAGAAACATGTAGCAAATATGACTCAACTCCTAATCCCTCAAGCTAAGGTTAGACCGAACACTTAACTCAAACATCCGCGACCAACTCAATCCTCAATTACCGCTTTTCCTCTCGAATTATGCTCCAAATAAATTGTATCTATACATAAATGATTTCATAACATCAATAAATGCTAAAAAAATGCGAATCGAATGCCTAATTATAGCTTTCCAATCATTCTTCCTAGAAACCCAAAAATCAACCCCGGACCCGCTTGGTTAAAATACGAGGTTCGGACCAAAATCAAATCACCCATTCACCCATGAGCCCAAATATATAATTGTTTCCAGAATTCGACCTCAAAACGAGGTCTAAATCATAATTAATCAAAAAGCCCTAACTCTACCCAAATCCCTAATTTTCTACCCTTAATCACATGCTTTAAGCCTAGAAATTCAATTGATGTTGATGAAAATGGAAGAAAATACGTTAAAGATTACTTACCCAAGAGATTATGGTGAATAATTGCTTCAAAGATCTCCTAAGAGCTTTGGAGAAGAAGAGGTTTTGTGAAATTTTGAAAAATCTCGTAAATGTTCTATTTTTGGCTTTTAAAAATCACTGGGCAATTTTACTCTACGCGATCGCGACAGACCCTTCACGTTCGCGATGGGTCAGGCTGGTTAGCCTTCACGTTTATGTTAACGGGCTCACGATTGCGAAGCTTTAGCTTCTTGAGCCCTCGCATTCGCGTCCTACAGGTCACGTTCGCGTAAGGTAACTACCCCTCACCCTGCCCAGGCTCCTTTGGCCTTCGCGTTCGCGTGGCCAGGAACACGTTCGCGAAGGTATAGACCCCCGCTGCCTCGCGATTCATGACCTGGGCTACGCGTTCGTGTTGAATAAAATGGGAACCTGGGATCTTGGCCTTACGCGTTCGCGAGAGGGATCACGCGAACGCGAAGGGTAAAACCCCTGGGCAGTAACAGCAGAAAATCTGCAACTTTTCTTAAGTTCAAAACCTCCCGAAACACATCTGAAACACAATTGAGCCCTCGGGGCTCCTAACCAAACACATGTACTAACTCAACAACATCATACAAACTTATCAGTGCGATCAAATTGCCAAAATAACCTCAAAAACAATGAATCAAACCTCAAAATCAAGAACTTTTTCTCAAACTTCATCAATTTTCAAATTTAGAAATTCAAGTCTGAATCACGTCAAACAACGTCCGTTTTTAATCAAATTTTACAGGAATGACTTAAACCATATATAAGACCTGTATCGGGCACCGGAACAAAAATACGGGCCTGATACCATCGCTTTCTAATTAGATTTCATTTCAAATTTCCTTAAACATTTCTAGAGAACATTTTTTTCTTAAAAATTCATTTCTCGGGCTTGGGACCTCTAAATTTGATTCTGGGCATACGCCCAAGTTTCATATTTTCCTACGGACACTCCGGGACCGTCAAATTACGGATCCGGGTCCGTTTACCCAAAATATTGACCGAAGTCAAATTTATTCATTTTAAAACCAAAACTTAGCATTTTTCACATAATTTTATATTTAAGCTTTCCGGCTACGCGCCCAGACTGCTCACGCACATAGAGGTGACTCTAAATGAGGTTTTCAAGGCCTCAGAAGCATGGAATTTGATTAAAACAAGTGACGACCCTTTGGGTCATCACATTTGGGATCCTCCGAGAGTTATTGTGACTTTGGGTATTGCGGGCGAATTACAGTTGAGGAGGTTATTGGAGCTATGCGTAAGATAAGTAGAGGAAGAGCGACTGGGACAAATGAAATCCTGATAGAGTTTTGGAAAAGTGTGGACATGAAGGGCTTGGAATGGCTTATTAGGTTATTTAATATCATTTTAGGACGAAAAAGATGTTCGAAGAGTGGAGAGGGAGCATGATGGTTACTTTGTACAAGAATAAGGGTGATATCCAAAATTGCAACAACTATCAGGATATTAAGCTGCTTAGTCATACTACGAAGGTGAGGGAGAAAGTGGTAGAGATAATGGTGAAGAGAAGGGTATCTATTTCCGAGAGCCAGTTTGGGTTTATGCTAGAGCATTCGACTACGGAAGCCATTCACCCTTTGGTATATTGATGGAACAATATAGGGAGAGGAAGAGGGATTTGCATATGGTGTTCATCGATTTAGAAAAGGCTTATGATAAAGTCCAAAGGGAGGTTCTGTGGAGATGTTTGGAGCCTAGAGGCGTACCTGTAGCCTATATTAGTGTGATTAAATATATGTATGATGGAGCGAAGACCTAAGTAAGGACAATGAGAGGGTTCTCAGACCATTTTTCGGTCATAATGGGGTTGCATTAGGGGTCGGCATTCAGCCCTTTTTTGTTTTCCCTAGCAATGGACGTACTGACTTGCCACATCTAATGGGAGGCGTCGTGGTGCATGTTATTTGCAGACGATATTGTTTTGATTGACGAGACGCGAGATAGTGTTAATGCGAGGTTAGAGGTGTGGAGACAAACTCTGGAGTCTAAAGGTTTCAAGCTAACCAGAGCCAAGACAGAATACTTGGAGTGTAAGTTTAGTGGTGCTACTCAGGGAGTGGAAGAGGAGGTGAGGCTGGATTCACAAGTCATCCCTAGGAGGGGAAGTTTTAAGTACCTTGGGTCTATTATACAGGGGGGTAAAAAGGTTGATGAAGATGTCACACATCGTATTAGGGTGAGATTAGATAAAATAAAGACTTGCTTTCCGTATTTTGTGTGACAAGAAGGTACCACCAAAACTTAAAGGTATGTTTTATAGAGCGGTGGTCAGACCGACTATGTCGTATGGGGCTGAGTGTTGGCCAGCCAAGAGTTCTCATGTCCAGAAGATAAAGATAGCAGAGATGAAAATGTTGAGATGGATATGCGAACACACCAGGTTAGATAGGATTAGGAATGAAGTTATTCGGGATAAAGTGGGTGTGGTCCCTATTGAGGACAAGATGTAGGAAGCACGACTTAGATGGTTTGGACATGTGAGGAGGATAAGCACAGACACCCTGGTAAGGAGGTGTGAGAGATTGACATT
This sequence comes from Nicotiana glauca, assembly GCA_026770625.1. Lineage (NCBI taxonomy): Eukaryota > Viridiplantae > Streptophyta > Magnoliopsida > Solanales > Solanaceae > Nicotiana > Nicotiana glauca. Next base: position 24,473 of record MU790056.1, read on the forward strand.
GGAGGGTCTTACGAGAGGTAGAGGTAGGCCGAAGAAGAGTTAGGGTAGGGTGATTAGGCATGACATGGCACAGCTACAACTGATCGAGGACATGACTCATGATAGGAAGGTGTGGAAGTAGAAGATTAGGATAGTAGGTTAGGTAGTCTAGATTATTTATAACGGTAGTGTTAGTACGTACTCTCGCATTTGGTTGGTAGTAGGCTTCTTTGAACATTTTACTATATTGTTATGTATGCTGCTTTTATATGGGTTTTCGGTGTTGTCCCATCTTGTTTTCTTATTATTATTGTGGTACTATAATTGCCTAAGCCGATGGTCTATTGAAAACAGATTCTCTACCTCTACAAGGTAGGGGTAAGGTCTGCGTATATACTACCCTCTCCAGACCTCAATATGTAAGAATATACTGGATATGTTGTTGTTATTGTTGTTGTATAGCATATGTACTTATTTTTTTAGAAATGAAGTATGTGACGTTATCGTAACTTACTTAAAACTTCTTCACATAATAAAAATGAACTTAAATTGCTCGTTAAAATTTGTACTCCCTCCGTTTTAATTTATGTGAAAAATTTTGGATTTCGAGAGTCAGTTAATTTTTTAATTGATCGTAATTTTATCTTATGTCTTTTAAATTAATAATTCTTGTGACGTATATTTTTTTTATATAATTTTTAAACTTATGGTAATTTTTTTTTTAAAACTAAAAGATTATATGTCCAAGTTCAGTCAAATCCAAGAAATTGACTCTTGATGATGAGTTGGTGTTTGAACTATGCCACAGTAGGAATACTATTATTATGATATATGATAAATAAAAGGAGGCTCATTTTTGAAACTTTTGAACCCAAAAGAATAAGTAGTCGGCATTGTTGTTGTTGTTGGGTGTGTTTGACGGATTTTAGAGGTTGTGGAATTGTGGGGAAGTGGCAATTCTTTTTTAAAAAAATTCTTTCAATTTAGCCATCACTTTGATGAAGTGCGGGTGTTTGTACATTTGGGTTATTTTTTAATTAGGTTGAAAAGTTAATAATGATCTCTGATTAATTAGTTCTTATGAATGTCAATATGAGAGTATAACAGTCTTTGGTGTCATTGGAGTTGGGTTTTCATGTAATCTATATTTATATCTATATAATATATATTAAAGCAAGAAAGTTACAATATATAATTGACATTATGGTTAAGCCAAGTGGCAAGCTAATAAATGTCAATAGTATATATATATATATATATATATATATATATATATATATATATATATATATATATATATATATATATAGAGAGAGAGAGAGAGAGAGAGAGAGAATTCTAATTAAAAGATAATTTTAAATTTATAAGTAAAGTTCTAAAATTCGAATTTAAATTAAAAATAAAATTTATCTTTTTTTATCATGTTATCATACTTAATTCGATTAATGATTATATGCAATTATGTTAGGAACTTTTGTTATTTTTTCTAATTATTTAAATACTACTTCACTTCTAGCAAAAAAAAACTACTCCATATAACTATAAAACTATTTCACGTTTAAAATCCTATGAGTATAGTTCTTTGAAACACTATAGCTAGATTTGAATAAAATAAAATTCTTTTAAAATAAATATTGTGAGCACGTGATTTTTGCCCTATATGAGAATTACTCCCAAAAAATTTAAAATAAAATAGTTTTGCTTTGTGTGTGATTTTCTGTGAATTTTGTGTAATTTCTTAATTATTATTTGCATTTTTTGTCTGTGCGTGTTATTTGTAAATTAATATAAAAATACAAAAATATGTTGCATTTACATTTAGGTTTTATTAGGAGTAATTAAGTTTGTTTTTCCAAAAAATAGAATCACAAAAATAATACACTTTACATTTAGCATTTAAAGGTCTAGTTGTGTGATTTATTTTAATTGATATTCAATTATGTGTGTTATTTGTTAGTAAAAGTTAATTAGTATTTTTTAAGTTAATTTGATTTTTGTAATATGATTTAGAATTTTTGCTTTAAATTATTTAGGATTTAAAATGAAGAAAAGGAATGAAAAATAAAGAGAAAAACGGGCTGGGCCATTTTAATTCGGACCAAAATCAAGCCCAAAAATAATGTCTATACCCGGTCCAAATCAACCCACCTCAGAGACATCCGAACGACGTCGTATCGACCACAAGTGATCTGGGCCATTGATCTCAAATCGATCAATGGCCGAGATTAATCCAACCTACCCGCCTGACCCGTTACCCGTCTCGACCCAACCCTTCATTAAACCAAACGGCCCCGTATCACCTTAAACGACCCCGTCTCTTTCCCCATCATTTAATCCAAGCCGTTCAGATCGTTTGATCCAACGACTCGGATTATTTGAGCCATTCCAATATACCCAAAACCCATTTTGCCCCGCCTCATTTCCCAAACGACCCCTCTCTCTCACTATTGTCTCTCTCGTCTCAGAGACCAACCACACATAACCCCCAAGAACCCTAGCCAGCCGCCACCTTTCCCCTTCTCCTTAAACCCGGCGGCAACGATGCCGGTGACCACCAAACTAACACCAGGCACCCCCATCACACCCTGAACCCAAATCCACAAGCGCCTTTCCTCGAATCATCCCTGAACTCCTCGAATCTTCAATCAAAGATTCGAGCCAAAACTCAACCTACCCCAAACCACCCCAAACTCACACCTTGTCATCCCTTGACCTCCCTCGTAACCAAACCAACACTGGTTTGGTTCGAATCAAGTCCAAATCACTTGAGCCTCAATCCGGGCCCCCAAGAACCTTGGAGAAAGTTTCGAGCCTGTTAGAGGATTTTTTGAGTTTTCAATGGGTTTTAGTCGAAGTGTTCTCACCTGAGAACACTCGATTAAAGCTCGTTTGGCCTCAAAAGGTTTCGAGTCCAAAATGGTCCAAATCCGTGTGTTTATGATTTTTCACTCTTGAGGTATTTCTTCTTTTCTTTTTATCTTTATTTGTTTGTTAGTTAGTTTAGTTATGTGTGTTATTTCTATCTTTTTTGATTTCTTGCCGAATTTTTCTGTCCTCCTCCTCAAGACCCTTTATTTGGTCAAATTGCTACTTCTGTTTGATTGTTTGATTGTGTTGTTATAGGATACGCATTCGCGTCGATTAGCGTCGTCGAATAATTAGTTTTATTTTGTTTCTGTCTTTGGCCTAAGTACTGTGAATCACTGACTGGTCTGTCGATTATTTGTTATCGATTATACGTGTTATAATCGACTAAACGAATGTCGTCAATTAATTTTATAGGGCCGCCTGTTAGAACACTGGACAGTGATTAACACTGTTAAGTTGGTCCAGAATCACTATTGAATTAAAACTTGGATTGTTTATGGCTAAATTTAGGAAATGAATTGGTTATAGCTGTAATCCCCATAGAAAATCCAGAACTTAGTAAGTGGCCTATTAATTCCACATCAATACACCCTCAAAATTGTTGTTTAAATGGATTAAAAGGGAGTTTTGTAGTTGAATTACAGCCTATTTAGACAATGGATAATGGAAGTCAGAAACTAGTTTCAATTAGGATTAAAAAAGGGTGCAATACACATGGGTTGAGTTAGTGGAACCTGCTGGACAACAGGGTATTCCATTTAATTTCTGAACTTCAGAGTTTTAAAATCAATGTCCCACACTTGGACAAACTGAAGTGGGAAAAAAACAGAGGGAATAATATGGGTTTGATCAGTTTTTAAAACAATTAAAAAGGGAGGCTACAGGGCTGGTTCAGGGGCTATATAAATGACAAGCCATAGAGATTAAAAAGGGGAGATTTTTGAAGAGAGAGAGGCTGAGATACACCCTAGTATACACAGTTTTAAGATCAGTTTGAAAAGGCTTTAACCATCAGTGAGAGTTTTTTTTTGGAGCCTTCAGTTTTCAGAGTTGTGAAAGATTTCCTTGAGTCTTAAGAGTCTCTTCTAGACAGTTTTTCCAGCCCATCAGTTTTGATCTTAAGAATTTTTCTCCAGCTCCAAACTCCCAGTTTTGGAGAATCCTGGTCAGCTTTAGAAAATCATAAACTACAGAGGATGTTCTGGGATAGAAAGCAATAGAGAAAAGCTAAAGGAAACACTATTCCATTGCCCTCGTTTTGATCAGGACAGTAGGGTTCTTGAGCTAGTAATCCTGTCTTTGTAGTCCTGTTATTTTGCTTTCGAGATTAGAAACAGTTGAGCCTTTCTCTGTTTCTATTTCTTTACTTGAGCACTCAAAGCATTTGAAGGTTCTGTGGATTTGTTTGAGTTTGGTTTGTCACTGTTTGGTTTATTTTGAAACTGCTATTGGTTGAAATCTACTACTAGTTCACTCTGGGTTGGCTTCGAAATCTTCCTGGGATTTTTGGCTGTTGTTTTGTTGCTGGATACTTGTTTTTTACTGTTGTTGCTGAGCCATTACTGATCTTTCCTCTTTCATTTCTGCCGTTAAAAATCAGGTACACACTCCTTGAGACTGTTTTTCTCCTATTGGCAATAAATGGAATCGGGATTTAAGCTCACGGTGGGATTGCTGGTTAAATGATTTTGTTGTGTTGTAAACTGAATTAGGACTTTCCTGATAAGTGTACTGTTAGCATCAGTTTAATGGGATTCGCATCTGGTTCATATTAATGTTAGTTTTTAATGTACCAAACTTGAATACATTTCGAGTTGGAAATTAATTCCAAGTTCTGACATGTATTGGTTGTTGATATTTAATTATATGGTTAGTTTAATTTAGCAAGGCATTCGTAAAAAACAAGCTTCATAATAGTGTTATAGTCATTCCTCCAACCATTTGATTCATGTAATCAACTAGAAAACAATTCAATAGTGAATCAAACACCCCCGTATCATGTTTGTATACACGATGCTAGGATTAGTTCAACTGGAGTTGGTACTAATCTAAAACGTAGGGTAACCACGGCCATATGTTAAATTTATTCGAACAACGCATGTTTGTACGAAAGTCTTGACTAGAATAAATGCGGATTACATATAATCAAGTCTACCAATAGTCTCTTTGAAGCATAATTTGAAACAACCGCGTGGCGAGCCGGCCCCTTTCTGTTTAAGAAGTTTAAATATACAAGTTTAATGGAATAAAGCGGTTTGGAGTTTTAATAAGAGCACGTAATCTATAACATGTATAAAATCAGATATTTTGCCATTTACAATAGTTTAAGCGACCATGCTAGAACCACGGGATTCGGGGGTGCCTAACATCTTCCCTCGGGTTAACAGAATTCCTTACTTAGAATTTCTGGTTCGCAGACTTCATTTGGAAAGTCAAAATTTCCTCGACTCAGGATTTAAATAAATCGGTGACTTGGGACACCTTAATTTATTCCAAGTGGCGACTCTGAAATAAATAGAATAATCCTGTTTCGAATATTGTCACTTAAATTGGAAAAAACTCCTTCATACATTCCCTCGAATGGGGGCGCGCCGAAAGGAGGTGTGACAAATATAATATATATAGGTACGTCTATGTTTATCTAAATAACAAAAAAAGGGTTTACAAAACCAAATAAAAATTTGCTTACATAAATAATAAAGTAAACATACATGCTGGAGAAAGAAACATAAAAAAATCAATCAATATTAAAAAAAAGTTATTTCTTTTTTACTTTTTGAAGAATATTTGTTTGACGAGTCAATTTGCATAAATGGACATCAAACAAATAACAAAACTTTGACTATACAATTGCTATCATTAATTTCAATTTAGCACATTCAAGGAATTGAAGGATATAAGGTGAAATCCCTTCATTTAGCTGTAGTCAAGCCAATATTGCAATGGTATAATATTTTTTTCGTTGAAGAATATTAGTTTTGAATCATTAGATTATGTGAAAGATTTTTTTTCAAACTCAACAAGAGAGAAATTGCTTTCTAATTGATAGCTTCTATAGCGACTTTTAAGTGTAAACAAGTGTATATATAAAGAACAAATTGGTATAACATGAAATATTTTTTTTAAATGTAAACAAATTATTTCGAAAAAACTCTTTACTTTTTTTTTCAATTCAAAGATAATAAAAATATAAGATATTTTTGAATATTAGTAGAGCATTTTAAAATTATTACTATAATAAAAGCTATATCATGGATAAACTCAAAATAACCGAAATCTTATGAAATATTTACATAATATCCTGTCATATTTATTGTTTACTTTTTATAGCTAATATAAATAGATGATATATCGGAAACACATAATTTTATACATATTATATATGTATTATATATAAATTACATATCATTTAATTTTTTTATTTAAGTGGGCAGGTGAGCACCTATTTAGGCCAATTAGATAAAGTCAAAAGAAAAATATGAAATAATTACAACCAAATAATAAAAATATAATAAAAGTTCATATGTAGATAATTTTTATTAAAACTCATCCTTTTATAGTGAAATAAATTAATTTTTGTAACAAAAGAAATAATGACATAAAAATAGGATAAAAGAGAATAAATATTGAAAAAAAATATTAGAAAGATCTAAAAGCGAGAAATAAAAGATAAAAATAAATTTCTTCTTATGTTTCCTTTTAAAGTTAATCTCATCGATTTCAAATATATTTTTTTCAACTCAAATACATAGATTATAAGATAAGGATATTTTTTAAAATTTACATTATGTATCGTTTTTGAAAAATCACTATTACTAACAAATTGATATGATATTTGAATTTGAATTGGAATGCAATTTGAGTAGTTTGCATTGAGGTTAAGCCAAATATAGTGTCAAAAAATAAACTACTTGACAATTTTAAGACAATATATACGATATTTTATAATAATAATCAACTAATTTAACATTTAATGATTCAAAGAACAATTTTTTTTTGTATATATAGGGTATTAAAAATTTAAATTCTAGGGCTAGAGATATCGATAAACTTAAAGTGGAGTCATAGTGAAATAAATTCGGCCAAAGAATCATTTAAATTTTTAGATAGCCAACTAAAATGAATTTTAAATTAAGGATAATACCTTCACTTGCATCATTATAAGGATAATCATTATTATAATATATGTGAAGTTTTAGAAATTAGAATTTTAAAATAGAAATATTTTATGAAAGATAAAATCATACCAAATAAGAGTTCAAATCGTAGTATAAGAGTCACGTCGTAATCAAAGAATCGTTTATATCGTGTCAACCTTTGTGCTTTGCCATAAATATGAGTTATTATTTCACTTTGTGGCTATTTTAGGTTCCAATGACACCTATGAGAATAGAGCAAAATAAAATTATCACTACGAGAATTGAGAAAATGATAGCCTTTTTTTCATGTAGTTTTTATTTATTTATTATCGGCGATTATCTATAATTATTTAGAAGGTTTAAATGTTAAAGTTATTTACATATAATTCAAATAACTCAGATATTTAACATGGTTAAGGCCAAATATCAAAATGAAGTTAAAAATAATTCACTAGCTAAATCATTTTTTATATTTTTAAATAACCAACTAAGATGAGTTTTGAATTAAGAATAATATTTTAAATTACATTATTATAAGAATAATTATATTGAAAAATAATGTCGTAGAAACTAAAATTTTAAGAAAGAAATATTTTTTAAGAGATATCAACACACCATGTAAGAGTACAAGTAGTAAAAGAGTTACGTCTTATCCAGAGTCATTCGTTGTCTCAACATTTGATTGTTTGGCCATAAATATGAGTTATATATTATTTTGCTTCCTGGCTATTTTTAGGATCCAATGACAATGGCAAGAATGATATCAAAAAAGAAAAACTGAAGAAATGGTTAATTTTTTTCATTTAGTTAATATCCAATGATTATCTATATTTACAAAATGTGTAAATTTTAAAATTATTTATATACAATCAAAATAACTTAAATTTTTTATATAATTAGTGTTTGTGCGTCCACGCAGGTACTAATACTAGTTACATGTAAATCCAATTATGCTGTCTCATTGATCATTCTCTTGATGATTGGGTCAATTTTTTTCTGAACTCTCCTACTGCAATTAGGTGATTGTTAAGCATTTCTGTAATTTTCAAGATTCGTCTAGTAGTCTTTGTTTTTTTATTATTTTTTTTATAAGAGCAACAACAATAACAAGAACAACCCAAAACTTAATTTTTCTAATATAAGAATAGTTATGTCAATTTTGTTCTTGTGTTGTCTTTCAATGTTTTAGTTTTAATCATGTTATATGAAATAAAAATAACATTTTATTAAATTTAACTTTGTCCAGTCAAATTATCTCAAAATTTTCATAACAAAAGATAATAAAGAACACAATTTGGGAGAATCCTATAAAAAAATATAGCATTCTAATTATAAAAATTATAGTTTTTTTTGTGAAGTTGAGTAGTGTTCCAAAATAAAAGATTAGAGTTGATAAGAGTTTTGCTATATAATTAATCACACTATAATGGTTTTTTTAGTGTTGGCCATGTGATAAAGTAGATTTCGTTATTATATGTAAGGAAAGTCTGCCAATTTAGTTATTCGAGAAATTTGAGTCGAATTTTAGATAAATGTTATCATGTTTCACCGGTGAATTTTCTGAAAATATCGGGTTTTCTATGAACTAATAACTTAAACGTTGGGGAAGCAATCGGACGGGTCGGGTCAGATATGAGCGAGTCAAAATTGATAATTTAAAAAATGTTAAATTATTCGACTCGACCTGTATTTGAAACGGATAAAAACGAATATATCCGGCGGGTAATATGAATATTCATATTATCCATGGCTTCTTAAATATGATCATTTATGAGAGAATTCCTTGTCTTCCAAACTTGAGTAACTGTAATTTGAGGCTTTACAAGGTAAAAGTTAAACACATTGGTTATCCATTCTCTACGTGGATAATATAGTTCTTTATCCGTATTCGACCCGCTTTTAAATGGTTCATTATCCAACTCATTTTTTGATGGATAATATGGGTGAATAACTATTTTCTTTTAATCATTTTGCCATAGGGGCATATCTATAGCCTACAATATGGGGCACGTGAACCCATGATCCCTCCGTCAAATTAGATATTTTATGTATGTATTATTTAGAACTTGTCCAGTATTATGGTACCCATGCTCCATAAAAATTGAACGATGCACTTGATTCAAAATTTAATTATTTTCTTTCCTTTTTAATGGTGCACCCATGTTCTTGAAAATCTTCTATATGTCTCTGTTTTGCCACCTCTACTTATAGGTAGTAACTTGTCTACTTAATTTTATTATGATGTGGCAAGATGGTAAGAATTCTCCTCTTAATCAGAAATCTAGAAATAGAACATTAAGGATAACATAGTGGCATACTTGCTAATAGAGGTGTCATAGATCGGGTTGGTTTGACTTTTATTAAAACCAAATCAAACCAACAATATCGGGTTGGATTGGTTCGGTTTTGTCGGATTTTTCGAGTTTTTTTGTTACATGAATATTATTTCAATCTTACTTTGTTAAACTTTTTATAAGTAAATATATTTTTAGTAAAAATTGAAAAACTTAACAAACAGATGATCTATTTAAATAATTTTATGGTAGTATTTTGTTAATAACACACGATAGTTATTTTTTAGTCCTCTGACAATAATTTTTCATGATGTATACTTTAAGGTTAAACGAATTTAATAATTAAACATAAAAATCAACATGATACCTAATTAATGATAAGTTCTATTTAATTTTAATTATCAAAATACTACTTCAAATTTGAAAAAGATATAAGAATTTAATAAATCTTGATATATGAACAAGGAAGAACAAAGAAATTGACGCATTTCAGTAACAATTGATAAGAAAGTGATTATATAACCCATTATTTAAGGTTAGTAAAAATGGAGTACTTCATATTCTATTAAATATTACATTCCATAAGAGAATCTCAAATATTTCTAAAATTTTTGTAAAGAAAATTCTATATAAAGTCTTTAAAGTATATATAAAAATTATATATTTATATGTCGGTTTGGTTCAGATTTTTTTACTCAATACCAAATCAAATCAAACCAAACATAGTCGGGTTTTTTAATCGTTTTGGTTTGACTTTTCGGTTTAGTGCGATTTTTCGGTTCGATTTGTACACCCATACTTGCTAAAGCTAATATAGTGTCAGACTTGCTAAAACTAGATAAATCATAAGTACCTCAAGAGTCTATTTTAAGTAGGTGGTTTGGACATGAATTTCAATTTTTTTTTTCAAATATTAAATCTCACTAAAATTTGAATTGAAGATGAAGTTGTATTTGGTTATAATTTTTGTAACATATTTGGATTTTTTTTTTCTACATATTTTGCAACTTTACACTAGCAACCTTCCCATTTTCAATTGAAAAACTGGTTCTCACAAATTTTTTTCAAGTAAGATTGAAAAAATTGTAAGATTTTGATAACCAAACATTATTTTCAAAAAATAAATTGAAAAAAAGGAAAAATTTCCTATGTTCAAACGGGCTGAACAACTTCCCAGAATGGTAAGCGGATCATACAAATGCGAAAAAAACACTTGAAAGCTATAGGATAAATAGAAGGAGGCTCATGTTTGAATCTTTTGAACCAAAAAGGATATATTTGAATCTTTTGAACCCAAAAGAATAAGTAGTCGGCATTTCGGCAAGTGATTCAAAGGTCAAACATTTTTTTTCATTTTTTTATTTTTATTTTACTTTGCTATAAATATTGACTAACTAATCGCTCTCTTCACTCTTTCTTTTCCACCCAATTCGCTTCTTCCATATACTGTACTAGAAAACTAATATTCTCTCTTTTCCCGTAGATTTATCTTTACTAGTTTTTTTCTTCTTGAGCTCTAAAATGGCTTATTCTCTACAACAGTCAACACTAGATTTGACAACACTAGATTTGATAAGGCAGCATCTTCTTGCTGATGTTGCTTTAATGGAAAGTTACGGCTCATCAGAAACCAACTCTAGTTTTGATTCAATACCTGATTTAAATAGCTTTAAATTCGAGGCAAAAGCACCTCGTATAAGTTCAAATTCCCGGAAATTCAGTTCAAAACCAGAGGATTCAGTTCAGAAAATGGAAAATACCTTGGAGAAGAAGCGTTACAGAGGGGTCAGGCAAAGGCCAGGGGGGAAATTTGCAGCGGAGATTTGTGACTCGAACCGAAAAGGGCAACGGATTTGGCTAGGAACTTTTGATACTGCAATAGATGCAGCCATGGCATATGATAGGGCAGCGTTTAAGCTAAGAGGGAGCAGAGCAATTCTGAATTTCCCACAGAAGGTAATTGTTGTTTCTATATTTTTATTTTTAAAAATAACTAGTTTAAATATCTTTAATTTTAATGACATATATCTTAAATAATCAAAAATATCATTTTATTTTTAGTTATAATCAGAAATAGCATTTTCTAAAGTGTATTTCTATACTTTCATAATCAGAATATTATGAAAAATTTAAGAGTACAAGTTTTTTTTTCTTTTTCAAATTTTAGAATTCATGCGGAGTCAAACAATATTGAGAAACTACATGGCTAAATTGGTACAGATATCGATCTTAATTTTCATAGATTGAAGATGGTGACGTTATATGCTTTCAAAAAAAAGCTTCTCTTGAAGTTGAAGAACAAGTCCGATTTCCGGATGTTCCTTCATATCTGGAATATGTAAAAAATCGCCAGGTGAATCCCGATACTGCTCCAGTTTTCGCTCTTTATGTTGATGTTAATTCTTATCCTTTATTTTTTGGGTTTATGGTCCTCTATGGTGGTGCCAAAGGAAATAAGTTTCAAATCTCCCCTGGGCCCTGGGTTTTTGCTTTGACTAGTTGCATCATTGTTGCTCTTTATGTTTTACTTTCTCCATTTTTGATTCCTTAAATCTGAGTTCGTTGTTTACAGCTTGTCCACTTTCAAGCACTGGAGAAACCGAAGGAGGATGATTTCTGTCTGGAGTTGTAAGTTTATTTGGTATCTTATCTTTCAATTTATTCCAAAGCATTTGCTTACATCTATAACTATTTGTTTTTTAAAATTACAGAGCAAAAACTGATACATATGATGAAGTAGTGGAGAGAGTGGCGCAGCGGCTTGGTGTGGATGATCCCTCCAAAATTAGGCTTACTCCACACAACTGTTACTCTCAGCAACCCAAGCCTAACCCCATCAAATATCGGTCCGTGGATCATTTGGTAGACATGCTAATCCATGACAATCAGGTTTGTTAACATGAACTGACTTTATCTTGGGAGCACATTGTGACGTTTAATGCTTTACTCATCATAGCAGTGGACAGTGGTATACTATTTTGGTAGGATCTGATGTGCCAATGGACTAACCACATCTCATTTTGTGTGGGTGGGTGATAGATTTCTGATATTCTTTATTACGAAGTTCTGGACATTCCTCTGCCAGAATTGCAATGTCTGAAGGCGCTCAAATTTGCTTTTCATCATTCTAAGAAGGATGAGGTGTGTCTAGTATGGAAAAATCATTTGTATCAAATCAAATTATTACTTTTCCTCATTACATTTTTTTTCCATTGCTTTCAGGTTGAAATTTTGAATGTAAGATTGCCTAAGCAGAGTACCGTGGGGGATTTTCTTAATGGAATCAAATCAAAGGTATAGATAGGTGTAGCAACTTGAATTGCAATATTGAGTCTATGAAAGGAAGAAAGCAATTTCTTCACCCAGTAGGAAAAAAACAGTTTCCTAATGTGGTAGATTTCTTATGTCTAGATGATAAAGTATTTTAGGTACGTTATGCATTAATGAATGTCGTTTGATGGATTCAGGTTCTGTGGAGAACATGTAGGAAAAGGATACAGTCTTGTCTAACTCGTGTTATTTATTTACCTTAATAATGAAGAGTTGCACAGTCAACCTACCCTAACTTGTTTGGGATCGAGGCATAGTAAAAGATAATAATAATTGAAGAGTTGGTATTTGCATTCATTTCCTACGCTACGCGAGTGTGTGTTTTTCTGCTACTTTGGTTAATACCCTTTTCCCTCAAGATTGTCATACTTCGGTTCTCAAGGGTCAGATTGACAGTTTTTTATGCTAGATTGACAATGATCAAATTGTCTTTTGAGAGATTTAGAAGTGGCATGAGAAGTACAAGTTAGCAACTTTTGCTTTTCAATTTGTTTGACCATAATTGAGTATGTGAAAGTTCACTATTTTTTACGTGTGGGGGTTGGAAATTTTTTTTTGAATTTGTTTTACTTTGGAAGATGGCAATTTTTCTTTTTTTAGGCGAGGGGAGTACTCTCTTTCCCATCAGATTATCTTATTTAAACCATTAATAAAGGATATGTAGTGAATGTGCACCCTAATGTTTTTCATCGGTTTATATATTATGAAGAAAATCATTCTACATGCATTTTTTTGAGGACATTTGCCTCCCTGTCTTCTCCCTGCCTCCTATCTACAAAGGAAAAAGGAAAACATCATGCGGAGCTTGACTGGCTACGAGATTTAGATCTGTCATGTATATTGTGCAACCAATATTATATGTCTAATGTCTCTGTCTAATGATGGCTTCTGTTCGGTATGAGGATATAACTACTGGCATATGGTTGCTGCAACAGGTAGAGTTGTCCCATCCAAATGCAGAGCTTAGATTACTCGAAATCTTCTATCACAAGATTTATAAGGTGAGTAGTCCTAATATAAGTTCAATACTTTTGTCTTTTATTATGTTTGTGTTGACATTTTAGTTTGATAGCTAAATGGCCTTTCAAGACTTGCACTGCTTGCTTATATGTTTTTTTTGTCTGTTTATCTAATGCATACTTTCATTATTGCTAATCTGCCAGATCTTTCCGCTCACTGAAAAGTTTGAGAATATAAATGACCAGTATTGTACATTGCGGGCAGAGGAGGTTAGTTCTATAGGTGTTGTCTGGCTGGTTTCTTCTTTCTTCTCTCTTCCTCATCTCCTTTTGGTCTTTTTACCTCTTTTTTTCAACAAAATAAAGAAAACTGGTGAGGTTTTGAAAGTTTAAGCAGAGATTTGAATAAGTATTCCATTCCTCCCCCACTCTCTTTCAAAATGGAGAATCTAGGGTCTGGGTTTTAATTTGATTGCTATGCTTTGGTGTGTCAGCTTTAATTGTTAGGCCTTCTGTTCCAGTGACCTCTCTGCTTTAGACAGTTCAATCTGGGCAATTAATGATGATATTTATGGCATAAGTTAGTCTTGTCTACTTGCTTACTACTGCATCTATTTTATTTTAATTTTTTTGCAGATACCAGAGGAGGAGAAAAATCTTGGTCCCCGTGATCGTCTAATTCATGTTTACCATTTCACAAAAGCGACTCCACAAAATCAAATGGTATTACATATTGGCTTGATAGATGTTACTGATACACTGCTGCATCTGATGTTGAAATTAGTAACTAGATTGGTTTTCTACAGCCAGTGCAGAATTTTGGAGAACCTTTCTTTCTGGTCATCCATGAATGTGAAACTTTAGCGGAGATTAAAGTGCGCATTCAGAAGAAATTGCAGGTTCTAGATGAGGAGTTTTCTAAGGTACAGTGTGTGAGCACAAAGCTTTTGCTGCAGATGGAATATGCTTGCATACTTCTAGCATGGTCGTTTAATTTTTGAAAGCCCTATGACTGTCTTGGGGGTTGACTCTGTACTCTTTTGATGGCTAGTGGCAATTTGCATTTTTATCATTGGGGCACCCGGAATACCTTCAGGATACGGACATTGTATCCAGCCGCTTTCAGGTAGTGTATTGATGTTATCTTGTATTTTCTTCCTCCCCTTGAATTTCATTGTCAACTTACGTATAAGTGTTTGGGTCAGCTTTAGTTGTGTTTTCTTTGTTTCCAAATTCTGTCCATGCTGAAGATGCTTATATTTCTGTTGCAGAGGAGAGATGTTTATGGTGCTTGGGAGCAGTACCTTGGATTGGAGCATGCAGATAATACATCTAAGAGGCCATATGTTAGTCAGGTAAATTCTCTAGTTCTTATGGTTTCTGCATAACCCCAAGATACTAGGAGTTACTTTTTGGTTACCGGATTAAACATGCGAGTAACTCAATTGTACAATCTAAATTTTGGCTCCTATTAAAGGGCTGTTAACGGATAGATTTCAACCAAAGGGCATTCGATGCTTATAGAGGAGTATTTTTTGTAGTACACGCCATCTGTATGAATTCGGTTGACTGTCTCCGAATCCCCTAAAATTTTATGGGCCTATAAAAAATAACATAACGAATAATAAGTCATCTCTTTTTTTGGCATTTTAGGGCCATAGAATAGAAATTCTGGAGAATTTCCAGACTTTCATATGTTATAGTGCACGCCGTCTGCATTAATTCAGGCGATCGGATCTGAAACACCTAAAATTTTGCGGGCTAATATTTATTTAATTTTCAATCATAGGAGATGGAATTCAGATTGTCTGAGATAAATGGCATTTTTTACTCAAAGGACAACGATTCACAGCGTTCAGAGAACAATGTTACTACTTCATTGCTTGTTCCTTCTTGCTCTTCACATAGGCCCGACCTATTCAACAATGAAGGGATAGAGCAAGTTGATTTTTTACTTCCGCATGCAACAGAGGCAACTGTGATGAACAGAGGAAGTATGGTTAACGCGAATTTAGCACATGATCGGTGCAACAACGGAGGAGAAATAGTGCAGCCCGATTTACTTTGTGAGAAATCAAATGTAGAAATTGATTCAAGTAGTAATGACAAAGTGGAGCATAATGATATTGCTAGAGGAAGTTCATCATGTGAGACACTTTTGGTTGAAGCTGATGCAATGACCAACATTCAGAACATAGATTCAAAGAACAAGTGCACAATAGCGAGGCTAGAAAAAGATTATGGGATTACTCGCGAGATTCTAGAGCAGCATTTTGGGAAGACTCTTGTAGATGCTGCCAAGACACTACGTGGTAAGTTCACTCTAGTGCATATATTTGAGGCTTGTATCTCTTTTCATGTTATTAAAACTTGCTCCTTTTTAGTTTATCTGAACCTTTTCGCTATTCGAGATTCAAACTATGTAAAATTTGACCAACATTCTAAAAATTTATTTTTTCATCATATTAACATGAAAAAAATTGTAACTTATTGTAGTTTGCGTATAGTTTTTGAATATATAAATTTTAATTTTAAAATATCGAGTTAATATAATCCAAAAGTGACTAGGTCCACATAAATTGGAATGGAGATCGGTATGTCAGTATGCTCTTTAATTAGATGAGATGAGTGTTTCTAAGGTTCACTGAAATCCGTTTTTGGAACTTGTTTTTTGTAGTTAGTCGATCAACACTGAAACGAGTATGTAGAGAATACAATATCTCTAGATGGCCACATCATAAGACCAGAAAGGTTCATCACCGTGTTAGACAAGGCGCATCTCTACAAAGTGCTGAACAATATGTGGAAGATGCTCAACAACATCCTGATCTGTCCCAAGAAAAAGGCACAGATCTTTTGGCGCATAAAAAATCGCCTGCAGCAGAAAAACCTTGTGATAATCTGATGACTTTAAAGGTTACCTATAGAGGCGATATCATTAAGTTTCAGCTCTCCCCTTCATCAACCAGGGTAGAACTGGAGGTGGAAGTGGAAAAGAGGTTTAACATATCACTTCGAAGGTGTTCAATCAAGTATCAAGATGACGACGACGATTGGATTTTGATAACTAGTAATTCAGATTTGAGGGATGGTATGAATTCATTGAGATTGTTAGGAAGAACTACTATGAAATTACTGGTTACCCCAATATCTGAGACATGAATTTTCCCTAAGTTATTATGGTTCATCTTTATTGCAGAACTTTAGAGTGTTGTTTCTTTGCCAGTGATATTTGTTGTATGTCTTTGAGCTCATTATAAATAACGGAGAAGCCTAATTTGAAAACCCTTTTGGACTGTTTAATATCAGTTGCTTCAGGAAAAAATGATTTAAGTGCCACTAATGGCATTTATATATAAACTTTTTTACAATCGTTGAACCAAATAACTGCCTACATCACACCCTTCGGGGTGCAGCCCTTCACTGAACTCTGCGCGAATGCTGGATGCTCTGTGAAGTGTGAACCGAGCTGCTTTTTTTATTTTATTTTTGGTATTGAGAGATATTGGGATAGAAATATTGGAGTTCAGGATTAATCCTTAACTTCGAGTTTATTGTAGTGTGAATTGACAGATAAATTACTTTGATCAGTAAATTTCGAGTCTACTATAACATGTGTTTCAACCATAACAGTTCTTGTGTAGTACAGTAGATAATTGTTTATCAGTGTTTATGGACACTGTTGGTATCAAGATTTCTATAGATAAATAAATAGGTTAGCTCTTTAGAATCCTTTAATTAATTTTGTACTTCCAAATATTTTCTCACAATGCAGGTGTGCTCGTATGCATATGAGTTTCAGTTTTCTCTGTCTTTCAGTGTTGCATTATTCGGTTTTGGTAAAGTGCAATCCACTCCGAACCAAAATAACTTTGGTTTGGTTCGATTTTTCTTTCCGGTTAAATTTTTTCAGTTTGGTTATTTGGTTATGTCATATAAGATAATTAACATAATCGAATATTTGTATTTTATGGTGAGAAAATAAATTTTATAGAGATTGAGAAGTAATAATATTAAATATAATTTTTAATATTAGTAATGGATAAAACTTTAAAACATAATATTTAAAGATAGCATGTCCAAACATAAAAATTCAAAATCTACATCGTAATTCCAATTCAAAGGGGAATAATTCGTGCTTGAAAATATTAAAACATGAACCCTCCTGGCCACTTAAATTTGTACCTAGTTGTCAACCTGGTAAACAAACTTAAAATTTTCTTATTTGAACACCTCAACTTGATAGAATGAATATTAATAAACAACTTTGATCGTTGACAGTGACATAGGTAATGTGGACAAAATGTATGCCAATCACGCAGAAAATGCGCGTGAGTACAATATTTTGATTTAAAAAAAAAATACTAAAATCAAAAGAAAAAATTTAAAAAATGAAAAAGAAAAGGGAAAAAGCACCTCGTTGCCCATCACTACTCGCCTCTCCCCTCTTTCTTCTTTTCACCATTAGCCTCTCCCCAGTTATCTCCTGTCAGTCCACATAAAGAACTAAAAAAGTATATGTAACCATTTGAGTTTTTGTCTCGTCATCTTTCTCTAAAAATAAGTAATTACAACAAAGGTAGCAGCCATTTTTATTTGTGAGAGAGGGCTAAAATTAAAGTAAATGCATGAAATAGAATTAGTCTCGTATTTTAAAATATTTAAAGAAAGAAAAGGCATGAAATAGAATTAGTTGCATATTCAAAATAAATTAAAGAAGGTATTTTTACTTTATTAATCATACTTGATTGGGTAGGTAAATAAATGTTAAAATATTATGGTATAGCCAGTTTTAACACTGGTCAATGAAAAATAGCCAGCGTTTACCAAGTCAATGAAAAATAGCCACTATTTTGCTGTAACAGGGACCGGTCCAGTATAATATACGGGAGTTCTGGTGCAATTTGCGGGAGACTGGAGCACCAGTGCTCCAAACTCCAGTATATTATACTGGACAATTATACTTGCTGGAACTCCCGTAAAATTTGCGGGAGTTCCAGCATAATTATGCTTGAACTCCCGTAAAATTTGCGGGAGTTCCAGCATAGTTATCCTGGAACTCCCGTAAAATTTACGGGAGTTCAAGCATACTTATGCTGGAACTCCCGTAAAATTTGCGGGCGTATTTTTCCGGATTTTGAACAGTGTTTTCGCTCAGATTTAAAGTGGCTAAATTTCGATGACTTTTGAAACTTGGCTATTTTTCAACGACCAGTGGTAAATCTGGCTATAAATACTTTCACCCTATAGATTACTGGGAAAATTGACATTTGATTTATAAATTGATCTTGGTTGCCAACTCTGGAATGACATTTGGGGCAGTGACACTTTACTTTGTTTCTGAAGCAAGTCTCAGGGAAAAAGGAGTTTTCTGTGTGTCTGGTTGTATGCCAACACTTCAAGTTGCCCCAATCATTCGCTGCATAGGTACCCAAGTCGAATTGCTTGTTTGGATTTCAACTAAAGAAAGGTCACCATCTCCATCTATTGCTTCAGATGTAACTGCGAAGTAATTAGGATTGGAGCCTTTGTCCACCTTAAATAAGATATTTGTGTTGTAATTATGGCTGTCCAACGGGACGGGACGGGACGACATTTAAGCGGGATGGTGGCGGGACGAGACGAAACGGGACGGGACAAACGGGACGAAACGGTCGTCCCATCCCGTCCCGCTAACAAACGGGACGGGACGGGATGGGACGGGACGAAACGGGACGGGACGGGACGAAACGGGACGGGACGAGACGGGACGGGTTCGTGGGCCTTAAGTGTAGTTTTTTTTTTAAATGTCTAGTTTTTTGAAAATGACTAAGTTTTTAAGTTTGCAACGGCTAGTTTTTTTACTTATTTAACAAACATAAATGTTAAAACAAAAATTACAAAACTAAGTAAATAATTATAAATAAAACAAAAGACTTGTAATGAAATATTCTAGTAAATATAAATTTATAATAGAGTTATAATTTATTTAAGACAATTCATAAAAA